>JBAMBJ010002932.1:0-15769 GCA_037043495.1 Drosophila recens | reverse complement strand
TTCAAATATGTTTCTAATTAGCGTTTAAGCACTGTAAAATCGGATCCTCTGTCTCTGTCTCTGCCGCTGCTCATCAAAAGAGCAACGATTGCATTTTTGGTGTCATAAATAGTTGTAACAAATGCTTATTAACAGCTTAATATTGCTTAAACAGCCACAACAACAACAGTAATGAGAATAGCATCTAGAGTAACAGCAATAATAACAACAACATTAACAAACAAGGAGAGCAACTGCTTTATATGTATGTATGTATGTAGGTGTTAAAAAACAACCAACCAAAATGCCGCCTGTTAAGCTGCTTCTTCATCATCTATTTCTGCTGCTGCTTGTTGTTGCTGCTGCTGCTTCCACTCATTGTCCTCTTGTTTGTATATTGATTAGTTCCACGTGTATGCGTGTGTGTATGTGTGTGTGTGTGTGCGAGAGTGGGCTGCTGCTGTGGTGTATTAAAAAAGCTTACACCACACAGCATCCAAGCTGCTGAGAGCGGGCGCGACATGCTCTCCCGCTCTCACCACTTGCTGCGCTCTCTCTGGCTCAGTCGCGCCTTTGGCTGGCAGCAAATTTCGTGTGATTTTTGTAGTTGTTGTTGTTGTTTTTTTATTTTTTATTTTGCGCTTTGAAGCTAATTAAAAGTTTACGTGTGCACTCACACACACACACACACGCTTACACCTACGCTTGCACACAAACACGCACACAGCTAGACAGACACGGACACGAACACGAAGCAGCTTCATAATTATCTGAAAAACTTTATTTGACGGCATTTATTTGACTGGCTGCTTCCCCAACGGGAGTCTCTCACCTCTCTCCCTCTCGCTCGCTCGCACGCTCGTACTCACTGCCCTCTGAGCTGCTGTTGCCTCTCGCTCAGACGCAGTGTGTGTGTGTGTGTGTGTGTGTGTTTATTTGCTTAACATGGTTTAGTTGCCAGTGTGCGTGTGTGTGTGTGTGTGTGTGTGTGTGTGTGTGTGTGTGAAATTTACAAGCGACGCGCGTTAAATTATCCAAATATGTTGGGGGGCAAAAAGGTGACGACGAATGGGTTAACACTTTGACTGTCGCGTGTGTTTGTGCATACACATATATGTATACATATACATACACATTACTATATATGTACATATGTATGCATAAGTATGTGTCTGTGACTGTGTTGAATAATGCACAACCATTTTGTATACATTATTATCATGCCGAGCTTAAAGCTTCTCTCAAAATTTCCTTAAGTGTTCTATTGTAACTCGATTGTTTATGTTGCGATCATGTTGAAAATTGTTGCAGACATGTCCTAGCATGTCGGCATGTGAATTATATAGCTTTGGCCACGCCCATTTGCCTAGTTAAACAGTTATTGCCTTTACGAAAATTGCTTTGGCAATCAATAAAATTAGCATAAACTTGAATTTCACGCTGTCAAAAACAATGTATGCTTACATACCTTATGTGTGTGTGTGTGTGTGTGTGTGTGTGTGTGTGTGTTTCTTATGTAAACATAAGCACAGCACAGATAGCAAGCGAAGAGAGAGAGAGAGAGAGAGAGTGAGAAAGAGCAAACGTTAGAAAGGAAGAGAGAAATCAGGCAACAAAAGCGCCATAATAAATGTCTAGCCTTATGTAAACATAGACTGAATAACTGTCCTTATATACGTATGTGTGTGTGCGTGTGTGTGTGTGTGTGAGTGAGTGTCGGCATTTCATGTGGGGTGTCAAGCCAAACACACACACACACACACTCACTCACTCACACATACGAACACACGATTGGATAAGAATCCCAGCATTTTACATAGAACGAATAAAGAGAGGAAAATACTTTAGGGGGCAGAAGAAAAGCAGCAGGAGACAAAATATAAAAGAGAAAAGAAAGAAGAAAACAAGGCGACTGGATATGACCACGTTTACAGTCAGGCTCAGGTCTAAAATTTGCTGCATAAACATATGATTTTTTTTTTGTTTAATTTTGTTTTATTTTTATTGTTTTTAGTTCTATTTTCCAATTTAAGTTGTTGTTTTTGTATGCAATTGGTTGAGGTACAAAGGTACGAAGGAAATAAAAAAATATATATGTAATTCTAAAATTCAAGCTTAAAATTCTAGAATATAATTGTTAAATACACTTTTAACAAAAAAGATTTGATGCAGATTTCATAAATGAATTCTTTTAAATTTAACCCATTAAGTACCCATAGAAATTTAATTTTTTTTTTAAAAGTCAACTTTTCAACTTTTTTCCCCGGTCTCAAACAAAATATATTTTGATGCAAAAAAGAATCTTCAAACAATTCGTAGAGTGACTGCAAAAAATGTTTTTTCAAAAATCTCTTTTCTATTATTTTGTTTATGAATTTTTGAAAATTGCTTAAAAGAGGCTAAAATAGTAATTTTTAGCGATTAATGGGTTAAAAAAATTTTTGTATCATTCCAACGGTATTTAAATGAATAGAAGATTAATTTAGAACATTTTCATCAAATCTTTTTTGTTAGAAGTAAATTTTTTTTGAATAACTTCATCCACATATACTTATTTCGCTGAGTGTACTTGCGAAGCAAATGCGAGTCATAAGAAATGGCAAATAATAATAAATAATCTCAAAATATAGTGCAAGTAAAAAATTCCTTTAAGAATAAACCCGTTGACCAAAATATAATATTTACCAAGTGTTTAAGGAAAAATAACTTTTGGTCAAGATTTCGTATTTGGTTTGAGAATATTCGATTTTTAATTCCTATTAATTTCTTTCTTAATATTTGTCTTAGTACGTTGAGTCGTCTGTAACTGCACAAACCATATTACCGCTCTCTATAAGCAGTAATATTTGCAGAGCTTCATTGATTTCAGTAAAGAAGGCTTTGAGCAAAATTTAATTTATTTCTTTCAAGACTCTGTTATTCGCATTTTTTCATGAATTAGCTTTTTAGATTCTACAATGCAATCTACAACCATTAAGGCTGCTTTCTAGTCGTTGTTTTTTAAGCGAGTAGCAAAAATTAATAGCTCGTAATATTCGCAGAGTATTCAATGATTTTAGTTAGCAAAACTTTTAGCTTAAATTAATTTGTTTCTATCAGAAAATTTGTTGCTCGCATTTCCTTCAACTCGCTATTCGTTGTTTTTCAAACGAGTAGCAACTATTTAATTCTGAGTTAAATATCTACGAATAATTTAAAGTTCACTATTTACTCATACGCATACAGAACAATACACTCATACACACACACGCACACACATCGATAGAAAGCTTTCTCTTGAGTGTTGCCTACTTTTGAGCGCCAAGTAAATTGACGACTGCTGGCAAAAGGCTGCCAGTCAAAGCAATTGCTCAATTACAGTAAAACAGGCGAAACAACAATGTTGCATATACACAACACACATACAGTACACACACACACACACACACACACATGCATGTGGTGTTGTGTTGAATTTCACGCCAAGCTGCCAAGTGTAGTCCGTAGTTTTTCGCCATTTTTAACGCGTTGCTTTGTCTGTGTGTGTGTGTGTGTTTGTGTGTGTATGTACTGTGTGTGTGTGTGTATTTATTGTTTAATTAACTTTACGCCTGTCTATCACACACACACACACACACTACACTCAGACATTGCAGCTCAGACACCGACAACATTGTTCATTGTTTGCACTGCGCTGTCTGCTGACTGATGTGTGTGTGTGTGTGTATCCTTCTCTCTCTCTCTCTCTCTCTTTATCTGTGTACAAAGTCCACGCATCGTGCTCGCAAAAGCTGCTGCTACTGTTGTTGTTTTTTCAGCTCACACAAAAGTTAATCAGTTAGGGCAATGTGTGAAAAACAAAGTGCATTTCGTGATGGTTTTAATACCCTAACAAAGCATCAACTTAAAGGGTATATCATTGCATCTAGCCACTAGGTAATTAGATAAAAATTAAGTAATGTTTAGTAAATAAATATAATTAATCCTTGCTCTTTAGAAGTGTCTATACGGCGCCAAATAGGCAGAAATAAAGTTGGGAGCAGTCGCTAGCTCCCAGAGCCCAGGCGTGCCCACCGCTGGTCTATAGTAATAGAAGAATTTTCCAATAATGCAACACAAAAAGGCGTAACAAATTTGAAAAATTAAAAAAAGTTTAATTAGGCTACTCGAAAGCTGCCGATGAAATTTATGAACATTTATTTATTGATTTCCAAAAATGTAACTTTTAAATTGGAAGCTTTAAATTCAAATTATTGTAAATAAATTTGTGTACCAAAATTTAAATAATAATATATTTTTATTTTATTCATTTCGTTAAGATAATCTCTGATATCAATTGCTTTTAAATACAGGGTATCTATTGTGCAGTCATTTCATTATATTTGCTCACAAAAAGTGACTGCATTTAAGCAAAATTTACTTTTGCTAATAAGTGAATGTGTTTGTTTGTTAGTTTGCTTTAAGCTGCGACTAGTTGCAAACAGTTATTCGACACATCAACCTACACGCACACACACACACACACACGCACACACACATGAAGTGTAAGCTGTAAAGTATGCAACATTTTTAACTCTTGCCTAACGAAATTAGATGAAACTTTTTGATTAGACAAAGGATGTGCATGATAAAGATGAAGTTAATTAGAGTAGGACGGCAACAGAATGTGTTAAAACGACTGAAAGTGACGAAAGTGATGCAAGGTTTCTTCTTCTTTTTTTTTTTTGGATAAAGTGTCGATAAAGCAGTTAAAAAAGTGCACAAGTTGATGCAGAAGAATTTTAACTTTTCTTTGCAAGTTTTTTTCTTTTTTTTTTTTTTTTTTTTTATTTCTACAATGATCTTCTGCTTCTCTGCTGGGTTTTTTATTTTTTACTTTTGTTTGCTGTTTCTCCCTTCCGAGTTTGGTTTTTGTTTTTTATGTTTTTGGCGTGCATTTTCCATTGAAAAGCGCTCTTCACAAGCAATTAAACACACAAAAGCGTTTTGCGCGCCGCGCCGCAAGGCGAAACAACAAGAAAAAATAGAAGAGAATGAAGTGAGAGAAAAAGGAGAAAGGGATGGGAAGCGATGGGAAGGGGGGCGGAGAAGGTGTGGCATCTACAACAATGTGGCAAGATAAATGGATGGCAAAGCACAAGCTGCAATATGAATAATCACAAAGACGTCAGGAAATAGAAAGCGAAAGAGAAAGATAGAGAGAGAGAGAGAGAGAGAGAGAGAGAAGAGAGAAGGAGGGGGAGGAAGAGAGTGAGATGGTGGTGCTAGGCAACTGGGCAGCCCCAACACTTTTTGTGTGAAAAATAAAAAAGAAAACTCGACTCGGTAGGTGACGCAGCAAGTGCCGGCAAGGAGTGAGGAGGCGAGAGGGTTGTGGGAGGGGTGCGGGGAGGGTAGGTTAGGGGATTGTTTACACAAGCGATTGGCCAAGACGCCGGTGGCTCAAAATGGGCGAAAAGCTCGCAAAGGAGTGGCCAAAAGTACACAAGATTCACACCGACAACCAACACTTGACAATTCAAGCAACCCCCTCGACGGAGACACCCCTGTCCACTACCCCCTAGCCCCTACTCAGAAACACAAACACACACTCACACACACACACACACATATACACACACTCCAAGATGTAAAGAAGAAGAAGTTCGCTGGCATTTGCTTGGCCAAGTTGAAATCGTCGCTGTCTCTGTCTCTGCAGCAGCCGCTTCTTCTTCTTCTTCAACAACAACAACAAGAACAACGTTGACAATGATGCCGACGCCTTCGCTGTCGTCTGCCACACGCCCACGCCCCCAGCCACCACGCCCACTGTCAACCGCCTTCGTCTTCGCCTTCATCTTCTTTGACTTTTCTTTCTTTCATTTTGGACGCCATGAAGTCGCCTACAACTCATTCTCCTTCTTGTCTCTATATATGTATATGTACATACATGTGTGTGTGTATAAGTGTTGTCCAACTTTTAGCAGCCACTGTTGTTGCATCCTACACAACGCCTTCCAACCAGCAATCATTGTAGACTTCGTGTCTCAAATATTTCCAGTCTTTCAAAAAATCAATTCAAAGTACACCAAAAAATCGAATGATTCTGAAAATTTTAAAGTCTTTCAGTTTTTATTCAAAAACTATACAATACACTATTTATTACAATTTCCCAACCCTTTTAAAAAAAAAATATATTCGAATGATGGTTGGAAAAATTTCTTTTTCGACAAAATAAATTTAATAAAATTCAATAGATTTTAACAAATAAACTCATTTATAAAAATTGATGATAAAAATTTTTAAATTCTATTGATATGAACATAAAAATTATTTTCTCAACATTCCGAAAATCTTAAAAAAAACGTATAACAAAAGGTTGTAAAGTTTGTGAGAGCTTTGAATTTCTGAAACATAAATGGAATACAACTCAATATTTTAAAACACAGAAAATTCTTTTGATAAAATTTTCCAACTCTCATTAAAACTACTTCATTTGAAATCCAAAACAACAGATTGTGTCGTGGATTGCAAGAAAAAAAACTTATATTTTATTTATTTTAAAAAAAAGTTTTTTGATTTCCCTTTAATTCTAACATAAAATAAGTTACAATAATTAAAGAACTGATTCGAGAAATTTATAAGACTTCGCCAATAAAAGTTACAACTACTTTTTGAAATGAAAACTCACAAAACAATTGCAAATTGTTATTTATATGAATTTTAAATGAATATTTAGAAGCTTTCTTGTTTGGGAAAACTGTAGCAGATAAGACAGCAAACAGACGCTTGCAACAGACAGACAACAACAATAACAACAACAATAACAATAACAATAACAACTCCAAGTGCAAATGAAAACATGACACCTGAGAGCAACTTTTGTGATGCGTTAAAAAGCAAAGTTTTGAATTAAAAAAAAAGTAGGAAAAACAAAGTGAAAGCTAACTGCAAGAAAAGTAATAATAAATGTATAATACTAATAAAAATATTAACAATAGTAATGAATTTTAAAAGATTTTCAAGGATTTTCTTCAATGAAAATGAATTATCTTGAGCGAAAAAATAAAACCCACAAGTAATCATTGTTTGTGATTTTTATTTTATCGCTCAAACTTAATCATTATCATTATTTTTTTGTATTCGAATTCTAGTCATTGATTTTTTGATGTGAAGAAATTTCAATAATCATTATTTGCGGTCCCTGATAATAATATTAATAATAATACTTGTTATATACACTAAAATATGAATAATACTTTTAATAAAAACAATAATACAATAATTAATTCAATGCATAAACTCAGTCTGAATAAACTAAAATTGCAGCTACAGATGTGTGTTTAAGTGTGTGTGCAAAACATGTGGGGGATAAACACAGAAAGAGAGAGAGAGAGAGGGAGAAAGGCAGCTAAGCTTTTGGTAGGTGCAATAAAAAAAAGGCGCCAGCCCGACGACGCTCTCAGCAATTAAGCCACAGGCTCTGTGGGCTCCAACAGCAGCACAGTGGCGCCCTCTTCAGGTCAATAGACGCCGCTTGATGCCGAGGTGCGATTGTAAACAATCAAATATAGGAGCGGGCAGCGAACGAGAGACGCGGCAGGCAAAAAGTTGAGCTTTGCGTGTTAGCCACGCCAATAGACGAATGAGCCATGATTTCTGTTCTTTTCTGTTCTGAGCACCAGGCAACAATGGATCATCGTCATCATGGACGTGGGGGGGTCAAGGCGGAGTCACCGGCGGGTTAAGCGGGAGGGCAATCAGCTAAATGAGTGACCAAGGGACACATCAAATGAAATCGAGCGTTCCATAAGACGACGAGCGACAAATATCAAAGCAGCGCAGCATAAATGTAAATACAGCTTGGCCAATTGGGGTATGCTCGACTAAGTGACACTCTGTAAAGCACAAAACCAAAAAAAAAAAATATCCAAGTACAAGTCTTACTCTCAAAACTTGCGTAATATATTCATGTTAAATGTATTTTTCCGAAATTTGTTTTTTTATGCAAATGTGTTCATTAATATTAATAGTATCTACACTCAAAATATTAAACTTTAATTGTTAATATTTCCGGAGATATTGGCCTGTCAACTATAACGCAAGCGACACATGACACGAAGAAATCAACTTAACGAAACCTAAAAACCTTTCTCCTGGAAAATTTGCTTATGTTATATCCGCAAATAGGGCTCGATATTGTTACGTTTGATTAATTTAGACTACCTCTTTTTTTTGTGGGGCACAGTACTTTTTTTTCTGGGGAAAAGGGGAAAAATATCAATATTTCAAAGCGATATATTAAATATCATTTTGATATTTTAAAAATATTCGTCACCCCTATCTCAAACTGTTTGAATAACTTTAATATTTGCAATGGAATCTTCGGTATACGTAGAAATCTTCGATTATCATTTGCATAACTTTTTTATTAACAATTGAATTCTAGGAAAATTTTCAGAATATGAGCATTATAAATTAATCTACTTTACAATATCGATTGAAAAAAAAAAACATAATATTTAACTCGACAAAATTTAACATTTTCAGCTCTTAAAGTTTCCCAAATTGTTTATATTAATTTCCTTTATGGAATTTCCCAACGCCATGCTACTCTCTTTAATGATTACAGGGTATAAAAGCGTCAAGGAAGCAACAACAAAAGCGTGCAGATCCAAACAAAAGCACAAGAATGAAATCAAATGAAATGAAAGCAAAAGAAAAGCGCTGAATAGAATAGAAAACGAGAATAATAATAATAAGAGAAGAAAACGCTGAATACGGGGACGAAGCGAAGGAAGAGGAGAACACAAAATAAAAAAAAACACTTATAAATAAAAACATGCTCATTAATGTAAAAGTCAGACGCAATACCAAAACTCAGCTTTGTTGTAAGAAAGAACGAGACAAGTGATGGTTGAGTGAGGCACAAAGGGGCAGCGACAGAGAGAGAGAGAGACAGGGGGGGTGACACTCTTCCATTCGCAGACAATGCGAAATGTTCTCTCCTTGGACTGCTCGCACTTTGAATTGAAATTGGAATTCACTTTTGTCTGAACGACAACACACAGTTTAGTCCCCACTTTCCCTCTCTTCCCACTGTACCTCCCCTCTGTCCCAGCTCACCCTTCGTCTTCTTTGCATTTTCTTGGCCATTATGATATTGTATCAAGAGTGCCAAGTGATGCTGTCAAAAAAAAGTAGCATTTTACTTGCCCTCCATCCGAGCGATGACTCAGCGCCAAATGTTTTGCTAACTTGGCTCCTAGTCTGGCTCGAAGGGTGTCACAGCGGGCCACCTTTCAACTGCCAATTGCCAATTGCAAATGAGCATCTCATGTTGTGTCTGCTAAGGTCGCAATTCTTTTAAACTATCCATAGCAGAAGTAAGAAAAAACTTTAGGACAAAGTCGGTTAAAGTTAAAAAAGCTTCTAAACAGCTTTTGAATGCATCAGAGATGAGATATAAAGCACCTGCTTTAACAACAAAGCTGTTCAAAAGTTGATAACAGATTTAAAAGCTTTTTACTTGTCTTTAAAATTATCCAGGGGTGCCACAGAAATCGCTTTCGCTTGAATTTGACTTAAATTTGTATGAAATTTGTGTCAAATTCAAGCGAAATTTAAATTTAAACTT
The DNA here is from genome assembly GCA_037043495.1 of Drosophila recens. NCBI lineage: Eukaryota > Metazoa > Arthropoda > Insecta > Diptera > Drosophilidae > Drosophila > Drosophila recens. The sequence continues at coordinate 6,195 of JBAMBJ010002932.1, read as the reverse complement.
AAATTTGTATGAAATTTATGTCAAATTCAAGCGAAAGCGATTCCTATGGCACCCCTGATCAAATCAAATTGTCAAATAATGTAGCAAAAGCTGTTGAAAACAGCCGAATTTTTAGCTAAACTAAGAATTAAAAACATAGCTGAATTAAGAGTTAAACTTCAAAGCTGCTCAAAAGTTGATAACAGATTTAAAAGCTGTTCAATTGCCTTTAAAATTATCAAATTATGCTAAAGCTATTGAATATAAGCTTCAAAGCTTTTAGATACAGCCAAATTTGCAGCTAAAATAAGAACACATTTTATAGCTTGAATCACGTATCTTAAGCCTTAAAGCGTTTGGAAAGTTTCGATTGATCCATCAAAATTAAATAAAAGCAATTCAATAAAAGCTCTTAAGACAAAAGCTGTTGAAAACCGAGGCGCTACAAGTGAATTGATAAACTCAAAGCGAATGAAATCGGAGTGAAACAAAAGCTCGCACAATTTGCATAGCAATTAAGGGAAAAGTCAAAAACTTGTCAAGTGTTTTTCCTCCATTTGAACAGGAAAGACCAAAAAAAATGAAACACGCTGAAAACAAACAAATAGCGTGAAAATGCGCCAAATTGTTAGACAAAAATTGTTGTGTACATTATGCAGACGTTTCTTGAAGTTGAAGGAAGGAGGCAACAAAGTTAAAGACCAAGAAGACAGAGAAGGGGAAAGTGCGGGGTAAGCGTATGCACAACTTTTGTAGCCAAATCATTTAAGCAATGTCAAGAAATGAAAAAAAAAAGAATTTTGAGTTGGTTTTGCGCTCTCCGTGGAGCGCAGGATAAAGAGAGTAAGGGAGAGAGAGAGAGAGAGAGAGAGGCAGGAGAAATGGGAGCAGTGCACCTGACATTGTCAGACTTGAGTAGTTTCTCCAGCTCTTTCTATTTATTTCTTCTCTTCTTCTTCTCTGTGCTCCTGCCAAGTTTTTTTTTTTTTTTTTTTTTTGTGGAATGGAGATGCTGCATTGACTTGACAGCTTTTAAGAGCTCAATGAAGTGCTTGAGGAAAAGCACTTGAGCAGCAAAATCAATATGACCAAAAAGCCCCCGTAACGGCACTACACTACACTACACTACACAACACCACCACCCTCTCTTTCTCTCTCCCCATGCTCCATCGTAGCCAGTACTACTAAAATATATACAGCCGACCCTAAGGGCTGTTCTCTCTCTAAATTTCTTGTTTCCTGTGCACGACGCGCGCGCTCTGCTATAAATTAAATTCGTAATTGATTCCTGAATCCGCAATCCTGCAAATGGGATTACAACACGTTGGAAAATCAGCAGAAACCACCCAAGCCACCCACTCACACACACACACACAGACAAACACGGACAGAGCGACAGACAGAGCCCATGGGCAACAACAGCAACCACCACCAACAACAGCAACAACAATAACAACAAGGACAACAACAATGAGTGTGTTGTATTCTCTATAGATACAAAATTGCGTGCGCTGTAAATGAAACTGAAGTTCTCTCAAACCTCGCACACAATTTTCAATGCCCAGGATCAGGAAGTTGGAGAGAATGAGGCGTCAGCTGGCGCGTTAGTCAGTCAATAGATAGATAGATACAACAGCAACAACAGCAACAACAACAACAATGAATGCCCATCTCAATGTCTCGCATATATATTTTAGTTAAGTGTGTGCGACGTCGTCGTCGTCATTCACATTTTTCAACCCCGATAAGTGCTGCTCCGTAAAAAGCATCCATCCAACGGCAATTCCATTCTTCCGCCGGTAATAACAACAACAACAACAACAGGAACAATCGAAATACAACACAACACTCTGAATTTTATAGCAAGACTCTAAATCGGACTGTGACTCCCAAGTTCAATTTCACAACTCTAAGCGATTGAGATACTCTCCACTTTAACTCTGACCCTCGTTCCCTCCTCTGTACTCTTTTCACCTCCTCCTCCTTCTCTGTACTCCGCTTAACAGCTTACAATAATTTCAATGCCAAAGTAATGCGAGCTGCCCAACACTCCACTCTCCTTCCTTCCTTCCCCAGCACTTCAGTGATGCTAGCAACGTTTAAACCTTAATAAGTCATGGCATTTTTAATGCACTGCCCATTGATGCCCATTGGGCATTGCTGGTTCACAGCATACAACAAAGGGAAGTTCGCTTGCCGTTATCAGTAAAGTTTTTAACGCTTTTGGCGCCCAACGTGGGGTGTGCGTAGTATTAACCCAGCGGTGGGCACACAGTGGCTCCGGGAGCAGCTGCTGCTCCCAACTAAGGTAGGGTTGTTGTTGTTGATGTTGTTGGAGTGCTCCCGAATTCAGATTTCGTGCCCACCGCTGGTTTAACCCCAGATGTAACAGATGTAATGAAATGCGTAGAAAATAATGTTAAATGTACAACAGATAGTTTTAAGTTGGACTTGAAACAGCAAGTTGATGCCCATCTCGATCATCTGAGTCCGTAGACAGAACTAATAAGAGCTGAAGACTGTGAGTAAAGCCAATCAAGTTCTTGCCACGCTTTTGTATGGCACGTCTGGTTGTGCCTCGCAAAACCGGCTAACCAGAGGCAGAGAGAGACAGACAGAAGAGAGAGGGTATTCACTATGACTATGGTTTTGACTTGCGGGGGTATTATGTTTTCCACAGCTGTCAAATTTGATTTGACAAATGTAAATGATACACAGTCACAGGGCTTAGATTTAAACTGCAACTCGTACTCAAACTCGTACTCGGACTCGTTCTCGACGAGGCTAATACACATACCATATAGAGACAGTGACAGTACCCGGTACTAATGACAGTTGGCATAATGCAGCTGGCAATTTGCATACATATTGTACACATAGTATGTTTGTATTTGTGCCCTCAAGTTTTGAAATGCGATTTACACCTTTCGCTTCGTGCTGCAATCTTTGCCATGCTTGAATGCAGTCAAGTCGCAGTCGAGTCGCGGTTCCAGTCAACGCCCGTTTAATTCTATTGATAATGTCATCGGATTATCACATTATCAAATATTTACAGCTTGCGAGACAATAAACAACACTTTTCAACATTATTAGCTGACTTAAGCGAGCAATAACGAGTTTAATCATCTGAAACTGTGTGTTTGTTCAGAAAGTGGAAAGTTGTGATTACTTTAATTGAAACATCTACGCAGGGGCGTAGGTAGGGGTGAAGTTTACCCCCCCCCAAATTTGTTGTACTTAAAACACATCAAGAAGATACTAACTATATTTTTGATGGTCTAGTCTTTTGTGCGACTTTACGGCGCCGAATAGGCAGAAATAAAGTTGGGAGCTGCCGCTTGCTCCCGGAGCCCATGCATGCCCACCACTGGTCTAGTTGAATATAAACTAAGATTTAACCTTTCCATTTGCGATTCATTTCTAAACATTTTACTTTAATACATTTTTCTGTAATGGAAAATGGTAACAAAATCTACCCAAAAGAATATTTTAGACTGACTTGAAAGATATCTTAGATGAGTTTCAAAAAATGCATGAAGACTTAATGGAAAACCATACAGTATGTCGTTTAATTGTTAAAACGATTCAAAGTTAAAACCCAAAGACAAAATAATTAATATATGTGAGTGTAGTGCTTAAACTTTAACTGAAAATTGAGATTTGTCCTACAATCAAATGTTGTTTGAGTAAAGTCAATTTACCTAAAGTCTTAACTTCACAATTGTGTCAAGTGGAAAATAAAACTTGAGGTAAAAAAGTCAAACGTCTGAAGTGGTTAACATTAAATTTAGAATTTAGTCTTATGGATAAGACTAAGATAAGGTTAAGATATGACGACTTTAGCAGATATACGAGAGAATGTTAACCCTTTTCCATAGGATTTAACTATGGGACATGTACAAAATACTTTTAATATAAATTCGTGTACAATAGGAGGGATGGAATTTAGGTAAGGTAACAAACTAAGAGAAAACCCCAGACGACTTTAACTTTCGTCTATCCGTTAGACATGAAAAAAAGGGATTTCAAATTCATGTGACGTAATTTATACATAAGGAATTGTTTATTGCGATTGCCGTAATCCGATGTCAATGTCGCTGACGATGCCGCTGCCAAAAACGTGAAATTCCAGAAAAAAATCCAAAAGCTTTTATATATTTTTTTTGTTTTTTTGTTTTCACAGTGAAATTCGCAACAGAACCCGTTATTTTACGTAGGCCTTTTGGGCCTGGTCAAACCTTGAGTTAATCGCCGTTCTGCGCTGTATTTATCAAATTTCTTTCAACTTGTTGTTTATGTTTTGAGACACTGTCAACACTTTGCAACACTGTGCAGCACTGTCAAACACTGTCAGATAATTGCGGTTTCGTATCGCGCAGATCGTCGAAGCGAAAATAGAAAATCAAACAGAAAGTTGCCAAAATAGAAATTCGAATTAGAGTACAACAAAAAAATTTGCCAAAAAAAATTCGAAAATTTTTCGATAAATTTCACTGAAAAACTGAACGCGATTGACGAAAAACTGCGACGACGACGACAACGACGGCGTTGGTGAATGATTGGAATTGATTGATTGAAGGGAATTTAGCGACGCGACGGTAAACGCAATAACGCAAAAACGCAAGACGTGAGAACGTGAACGTGAACGTGAAAACGGATACGTGGCTACAGCGGCTACAGGCCGAAACGTGTCCAAGCCAAAGCACCAGGCAGGCAACACAGCCGGGCCGGGTTAAGACAATCGCAGCAGACAAGTCCAAGTCCAAGTCAAAGTCGCGTCAGCAGCGACAGCGACGCCGACGCTAGCAGCGAAAGCTGTGCGACAAAAATCAGCACACAGTTCGAGCAGCGACAGCAGCAGCCGCAGCAGAGAGAGCCGGCAACAAAGTTGCGATTGTTTGACTGACAGCGACGCGACGCGACGTCGGCATCGGCATCGGCATCGGCATCAAATGTTCACCACAGCGACGACGCGACGTCGTTAAATAAAAGCTTAGCCTAGCTTAGCTTAGTTTTCGCTGTCGCCGTTGCTGTCGCCAGCGGCGGCTTCAATGTGCGACAAGCATTTTGACACCGTTTTGTTGTTGTTGTTGTTATCTTACTTCTACTTCTTCTGTTTCTTCTTGTTGATGTACGCCCACCCACGCGTCTGCGAAATAAAACAAAATGGCCACCCGAGCAAGCCAAACTGATCCTCTCGCAAAGCTCGTGCCATTATCAACAGCCGACGGCAGCAAACGCGACAGCAGCAATTAAAACGGAAAAAAAAACATAAATATACAACTGCAAATAAAAACAGCAAGCAAGGGAAACAAAACGAAAAAAAAAAAAAAAACTGTTGCACTCGATGCTGCCGTCGTCCGTCGCCAGCCGTCGGAGGGCATTAAATGACGGGCGAGAGCCGTTGTCACTGTCGCTGCGCACACGCAGCAAACTCACCACAGCAGCGACGCTGGCAGCGCCAGCTATTTGCTCAGTTAATTAGGCAATGGCGTCGCCAGCTGCGTCAGCGACAGCGACGTCAACGCCAACGGCAACTGAGCGTAGATGAACTGAGTGAGTGTGTGGAATTCACTCCAAACCGGTTTCATGTGCTCTCTTTCTCTCTCGCTCTCTCTCGCGCGTTGTCTTTTGTGTATGTGTGTGTGTCTGTGTTGTAGGCCGTCTGGAGTCAGGCAAGGATAACACGCATCAAGAAACGCTACGCAGCCTCGCAGCATAATTTTGTTCAGCTTTTGCTGCTGCTGCTGCTGCTTCTGCTTTATTTTTATTGCTCTCCTGTTGTGTCCTTTTGCGGTAGCCAAAAACCCAAAAAGCGCAGCGCCAACGAAAAATTGCGAGTGTGCGTGCGTGTGTGTTGGTGTGTGTGTGTGTGTGTGTGTGCGTGCTGGGGCCATTTTGGTCTTTGGCTCCCACAGGAGCACTTTTTGCTGGCTTCCATGTCCTTTAAAGACAGCATAACAGATTTGTCTGTTTGCCCATAATGTTTGCTTTATGTCGGCCACTGAAACTGGAGCAGCAATCAGAACATCTCGGGAATGCCTTAAAACGCACACACACACACACACGCACACGCACACTAACACGTGTGTGTGTGTGTGTGCGTGTTAGCTTTGTGCTGAGTTTGCTAAAAGATCCAACTAAGACCATAATTCGAGTACATACTGTACCACATCAAGTTTACCATAATTTGAGTATTTTCAAAATATTCAAACT
>JBAMBJ010002931.1:0-31938 GCA_037043495.1 Drosophila recens | reverse complement strand
GTGCTGGAAAATGTTCTGAGTGAATCAGACATTTGCGTCAAAAGAATTTCCGCCTGTCAAAACGTGTAATTAATATAACACAAATTTAATTAATCATAAATGGAAACATTTTTCAAAGGTAAAACCTACTTTCGTTATAAATTTTGTATTTTTGAAAGTGCGGGTTGATTTCAGTGTTGAGAAATGTTTTTTTGCAGAGTTGTCAATTGTTGCAAAGTGTTTGTTTTAAAAAAAAAAATGTTTTGTTTGCATTAAATTACAAACTTGCATTTAATAAACAAGAAATTTAATTCTATATTTTACGCAATGCTTAAAAGCACTTCAATTGTGTTTAAAAATATGTACTAGAAAATTTACTATTTTTTCACAAACATGGGCAGTTCTAACAAATTACCGATTCACTTTCACGAAATTAGAACAGGTCGAGCAAATCCGACAAACATTTTAGGTCTGAGTCTTATCGATTTTGAGGCATGATAAATAAAAATTATTTAAAAATCAAATAAATTTTTTTTTATTTTTCTAATGAAGCATTGGTCTATTTTATAATTATTTTGCTTTACATTTTATTTTACATTAAGCATCGATTTATCCCTTCCGAATTCAAACTCACTAGCTCAATGACAAGTGAATTCAATCCGTAAAATCTTGCCGAAAGTGAAAACCGGAACAGGCCTGACCGACTTTTCTTCTAATTTTCGGAAGGCCCCTAAAAATTTCAAAATGAATTATTTTTTGAACCAGTTGTCGGCTTTCGATGTTTGTGTCATTCGTCGCGTATTTTTGATGAAAATTGTAAAATATTCAAGGAAAATTCAAAAAGACTCCAACGGCCCCATTAGCTACAATCATTAAAATTTTGACCCTACCACTTACACCTGTTTATCTCACGAACCACATTTGTAAGTTAAGCTGATAACTTTCGATCGGTATATAATTCGACCTAATCGGACAGTCATAGTAAATTTTCCATTCTTCCTGTGTATATATGCTAGTCGCCGCACACCCTTCGTGCTGCTTTCGTCACTAGCGCGGACTGCCGTTTGCAGTGACACACAATTTAGTTATTTTATTAAAAAAAATTTAAAATAACACTTATTTTTTATTTTTATATTAAAAATCAACACTTTTATTTTGAAAGTTATTGTTTAGACTCATTAGATAATAGATCAAAACTTACCAGATCTTTGTTTTAAACGAGATTTTGGCTTCTTTGAAGCAAATCCCTTTTCGCCCTCCTTTATTCGACGTCTTTGATAAATGACGTCCCGATACCACTGAGCCAAGTAAAAATGACGAGCATAGTCCCAAATCAAGTTCTCCTCCTGTGCATTAACGGCCAGAAAATCGAGGAGTATTTTTTGTAAAAATTCCGTCCGTTGTTCTTCCGGATGAAGCTCAATTTTTGACTAAAATTTTCAATTTTGTCAAGACATTTTGTTAAAGACATTACAAAAATTCAGAATTGAAAAATACTTACATCAGTTAGGATTAAATCACCTTCCTTTTCTTGCTCTGCTTTAATTGATTTAATCATAGAATCAATTATATTTACTTTACATCGTGACTCGACCGTATCTTTGCGCAAACGAGCTGCAACGATTCCCAAGTAATCTAAGGAGACGAGTCGAATACTTTGCTCTATAGACTTATCCGACACATAGCGGACCAGCATGGTTCCCAATAGTGAAAGCAGCAGCTCAGAGGCTGGCCACTCGGGTTTATTAACGGTAGCCAAAAGATCATGAATAAAGTTCTCGAAAAGCGGTCGAAAGTCGGTTTCATTGTTACGCGACTTGCATTTGTTTAAAAATGTAGTTAAAAAGTTACCACCAATACTGACAGCGACATCATATTTCTTAAGCACAAGAATATCTTGGTTTGGCTTTATTATTTGTGATGCGCCGCTTGGAAGATCATCGTCGAAATCATGAATGGTTTGAACTTTGGCGTTGGCTCTACCGATATCAGCAAGGGAATCTGTCAAAATTGTTGCACATTGAATTAATTGGAGCACAAGTGCCGTAACCATTTGAATATTGCCACCGTTGTTTGTAAGCTTATACGGCCTTAGATTCTTTTTCGACGAAGGCAAGCGATCAATCGATGATAATATATCGCCAAGGATACTGTTCCGGATTTTATCATATCTCTCCTTTCGAAATATCTAAAATATAAGCAAGAAATATATTTAAAAACAGTTTCATCATTTTCAAATAAAATTGCGGGTTGCAAATTCGAGATATGGGTTTAGACTTGTGTTAGACCTTGAGCCAGCTAAAAAGCCAAAAGATATATCTTGACTTCCTTAAGATGAATTTAAAAAAATAATAATTTTAATATTGAATTACGCATTGTACTCACGGTTGTAACCAGCTCCAAGCAAACAAATTGCAGTGTCTCAATATTGTCCACAAAAAACGGCTCTATAGCGAGCGTTGACAATGGTAATACTATGGTATCGACAAAAATACATTTGTCGAAGAGTGCCACAAAAACCTTCAAAAGTTCAACAACTTTTGAGTAAAAAATCTGCAGACTGCGATGATGATTTTGATGTGACTTTGTTTTTTTACGTTGGCTCGATTTTTTCACATTTTTCACAGTGTATACAGGATCGTGTAGTGGAAATATGGTTTCACGTAGTTGAAATTGAGCAAATTTTATGATGTGTGAGATATTATCCTCCTGCAAAAACTTCAGGTCGCTCACAGTCGAGTAAATGTTGCAAATAAGCAAACAAGCATCCATTGCATTTAATATTTTATCTATGACTTCATCATCTACAATTTCATCATCGTCTTCCTACAAAAACAATAAAACTGTTTATTCACATGTTATTGATTTAATCCCATATAATAACATACCGGTCCCGCTGAATAGTTTCTGGCCAAGTAAACATTTCGCATAGCGTAATTAATGAGGAGCGTTAATTTGTTTTTAGGTATTGAATCCAGCGCTTGTTTGGCCTTCAATTTGGCGACATCATCACTCATTGTGTTAAGAAGTTTTGGTGAAATGCACTCAATATTCTCATCGACATCCTCTGTAAATAGGTTTAAAATATGCATATTCTTTAGGTAACTTATTTATCGGGCTGCTTGGACGTTCACCAGTACTTGCAACATATATTGCAACAATTAAAAATTCTTTTGTCCGACTCTTAAACTTTAATACCTTTTAGAAAAATATTTATAATTCAATGAATCACCCCATATAATGTATGTTAATTTAAAATCATATTTCCTAGTTTCCATTATAAATAAATTTTTTGTTGGCAGTAAGTTATCATTAAATAAACAAATATATTGGTTATTTGCTCCTTTACCTGAATCAAAATTCGGCGATTCCGTGTCATCCAACATTTCAATAATTTGTTCCATGTTTCTCATAAATTGTTGATAGGTTTGCGATCGTGTAACTTCTTCTTTTGTACCTTTTGGTGTTGATAACGACATATTTCGCTCGACGCGACGCAGTTTTGGCTTTGAAACTAAAATGTATAAATAGTACCACTAAGTTGAAACAAGATTATAAAGGGGAAAATAAAAGATAAACTCACATATTTGCTCTGGAGGAATATCCCCAAGTGAAATAGCCAATTTCCTTTTAGTGCCACTTCGTTTCTCATCAGCTTTTATAACAGTAAACATATCAACTGAAGCAGAAGCAGAAGAGTGTGCGCTAGCAGCATTTGTAGCTTCAGTTGTAGGAACGGAATTGAATTCACCAGTCAAATATCTTTGACTGTCATTGTGCTTGTTTGTTGTTGATTCCTGTAGCAACCCCAGATTTCTAGCATATTCTGGTGACTTTTGTACAAACTTTTTAATACTCTGCTGCATAAGACGAGCATCTTCAACGTTAAGACGATTTATACATACCCGAACCTGGGATTTGCCGCTTGAAGATGTGGACGTTGAAGTTGCTGTTGATGTCGGATTGAATTCACTACCAAATGTGCTGCTACCGTGAATAGTTGCAGCGGGTATAAATGGTTGTTGAACTGGCGATTGAGGTTTAACATAAAGCTGTTGTTGGTGTTGTTCTTGATTCTGTGCGGCGGCTACTTCGGCAATCTGTTGTCTTTGAAGATTTAATACATTCTGGAAATTTCCTTGTATCGTCGACGTTGTTGTTGTTGGTATTTGAGATTGAAACGTCGCCTGTTGTATTGTGTCTGTTAACTGTGAAATCTGATTGACTTGGTGCTGATTAACTTGATGATGATTATGATGATGATAGATGGATGGTCTTGTGTCTGTCTGATCATTCTGTTCTTTATGCTGATTCGGATAAGTTTGCGTTTGGTGTCCATGTTGATTCACCGCATGGATCACAGACGACTGATGCTCTTCCTGCATCGTAAGAGTTGGCTGGACAACTTCCATTGCCGGCATTTGTTGCACTTGAATGGGCTCCTCTTGATTTCTGTTTAATCTTGGCCCTGGTAAGATATTCACAACGTCATGGCTAAAAGTTTAAAATAATTGGAAGGGATTAACATCAACTTATTAAAATATTAAATATTAAAATTATTAAATTGTCTACATCACACAAAAATCTATTGAATACATTTTGAGCTGATGTCATGCATTTGCATGATATACATAGTAATCTAAGTTAACCTAAGTTTAACGTGGATGTACAAGACAATCTCGACACCACAAACTGTGATATTGCTTTGCATATTGAAAGTTTAATTAAGATACATCCATAACGTATAGATCTTCTCTGCAAACAATAAACATTCTAATAAGCATGATACTAAAGAAGTATTTCAGTGAATATTTTGTGAAAAAAACACCAGAGACTCTTCTGTCCATAACACTTTCTTGTCGACCTATTATCAATTTCCTGATCTACACGTTTCATATCGAATTAAATTGGAATTTTCACACCCACCTCATAGATTGTTGGATATAATCTTTCGACTGCCTATGCTGATTATGGTCAGGATTTAAATTGTAAGCTGTTTGACATATCTCATTATCAATCCCTATGGACTGACTTTGCACAGTGGTCTCCATTTGTGGATGTTCCGGGATTAGATGTTGCTGTGACGTATTGTCGCTGATTACTAGAAAGAAATAAAAATGCTTGTTAATATTATGTACAACAGCTTTAACTATAAGTAATTACCTGTTCTACGGGGTGTGTTAAATACAGTTGGGCGATAGTTGTAAATACCCTGCAATAGTTCAGGATATGAACTAATGTTAGTACCATGTTGTTGAATGTTATATTGCGGCTTTAGTTCTCTGTGGGAAGATAGTGAATATACGATTATTATCACCATTTAAGTGCACTTTTTTTATATAGCCATACGTACATATTGTCAGAGTTCGTTTGCTCGATGGCGTTCACCAATTGTCTTACGAGGTTTTCATCACGCACAGACAATAAATTATTGGATTCATTGGCCACCAGCGAATGGAATAGTAGCGACTTATTAAAAGATGCTGCGCTCTGAAGGGAATCCGACACTGGTAATTCGCTGAGCACTAAAACACAAAATTTAAATTATTAAATGGCAAAGTCAAGTCTAAAATGACTACTTACAATCCGAAGTGCTGGTTAGGCCAGCTAATGTTGTGACGGGAACACTTGGGATGTCACGGTCCCCCATTATAGAGATAAATTATTGTGCTACCTCAGAGCATATAAAAATATTGTTTGAATGTAAACGATGTCCTTAAAATCTGGAGAAACAAGAAATCCTTTAGGATATAATATTTGTTTGTAAACATACACAATAGCAAATTGCAGTTTAAATATTGTAACTCTCGAATGTGTACAAACTTTACATACAAGCCTACACACATACATATGTAAGGGAAATGTAGGTAAGATTCTTATGTATGCACATACATATGTACGAATTTACTTTTATATGCACGCATATGCACATATCACAACATTTGTACACTTTAAGAAGTTATTTATTTCACGGAAGCGGTCACAAACTTTCTAATTAATCGAACAGTTCATTATACAAAACAAATTTACAGTTTATTGCACATCGCTTGTAAATCGTTTTAATATTATCCATGGTATGAATGTTTCATGAAAATTGCAAATAGCTCTTCATGTGGCTGTTGACTGTAGTAACCTTTATGTGATTCGATATCCCATATTTCACGCAATCTTTATTTGGATTGTTCGCCAGCTATCTTTTACTAAATTTTACTTTATTTATTAATTTGCTGCAAATGGCGAGTGTTAAGCCAACATGGCCGACACTCATGTATAAATGCTGATTGCTATGCATTTCAAGAGTTCTGTGTCAACTAGCTTTAGTTTGTGTGCAGACGGTCGCGATATACGTATTTATGGTATTCCTAATATATTTGTCAAGATAGCACCGCAGAATAATTCACACTTATCAAAACCATTGTCATTAAAATTTGAATACATTAATAATCATGTCTTTGCTACAAATTAAATATATGTTGGAAATAAAATTTGGAGTACGGGTGATAGATTATATTGAGGGCCAATCACCAAAAGAACCAGTTCCAAATATGAATTAATAAACAAGGTGTGTAAAATCTTCAAACAATGTCTGTCATGTGTGGCGTAAATATGGAAATTTTGAATTTACAAAAGTAGTAACAGTGACCTAAGCTAAAATTTATTCAGAAAAATCAACTACCCTTTAGCATAGTACTAGCTGAAAATCATATTTGAAAGGTTTCAACCCCATATAAAAAAAAGGGCTGCAAACTGGCTCGTTATTATTTTATAAGGCAATTTCTAAACCCATGTACGGTGTACCTAAATATGGGCATCTCAGAAAATTTTCGGGCCATTTACAACACTGTTTGGTGAACAGTTAATAGCTGTTTGATTGATTGAATCAGTGTTTCGACTAGCCGAAATGTTTTTGAACAGAAATGTCGACCAACAAGCAGAAAATAATAGCCGAATTGAGCTCTTGAACACAAAGAGCGAATTAGACTGATTGAAGAGGTGAAACAGAGGCCAATATGGTAAAGGTCTTTTTAATTGAATTTTGAAATTTTGATATTTTCAATGCAAAACGAGCTTTTGCATTGTTGTTTTCTGCAACTTGTTACTAATATGAAACGTTTACCAACACTACATTTTCTCTCACATGTAATATGTTAGCATAGTACGCTCTAGCCGAAAGTATTTTTGCAAGGCCAAAACTCCATATAAAAACAAAGGGTTGCAAACATGCTCGAAATTATTTTGTAAGGCCATTTCTACACCTATGTACGCTGTACCTAAATATGGGCAGCTCAGAATATTTTCTGGCGTTTTACAACACTATTTGGCTAACAGATAGCAGCTGTATTTTGACCTTTCAAAACATCGATTGAATCGTTGTTTTGACTAGTCGAAATCTATTTACAACAATGGCGGGAAAAAATAAGCAGCAAAATAAGAGCCGAATTGATGACTTCGAAAATTAAGACCGCATAAGGTTAATTGAAGAGGTAAGAGAGAGGCCATTAATATGGGATTTGACTGATAAAAAGCATTTTGATGCGACTTTTATCAAAAATGCATGGGAAAGTATTGCAGAGGCCGTTAATCCGAAAATTATGGTATTGGTCGCTGCTACTTCACTGATCAAGTCCATTTGGTCCATTTTGTCACTTTGATTATTAGAAATTGTATTTACTTGTTTGTTGTGCACAGCTGACGCAACAGTGTGACCACAGCAGCAAAGGACCAACAATCTCTCAACTTTTTAGTGATTTTTGGTATTATGCTGTCACACTGAATTCTGTAAGGCCCGACCTCAAAACATCGAACATTTCGAGCGTCCAAAACGTTTTCAGCTAGAGCGTACTACCACTAAGCAAACAATACATAGAGGCGTCAAACAAGCATTTTTTTGAGCGCACACGCTTTGTATGCCGTGGAACCCCAGTGACTTCGGCAAAAGCCGAACGCTCTTGTCAACAAAAACACAGAGCGGCAGAACGTTGTAGAGAGACAGAGCGCACACAAGCAAAGGCGGGTGCGATCACCGTTTCGAACATACCCTGTTTTAAATACAAACATTTTTTCTCATTTTCTTTGCTTTTTCATTATTTAACAATTATCTTTTTTATTTTTCAGGGTATTTATTAATTAACAACCAAATTATTGAATAATAAAAAAAGAATAAAAGGAGAAAAAGTGTTTGTATTTAAAACAGGGTATGTTTCAGCGGGTGATCGAACCCGTATGTTTACATTTCACGCACACTAAGAAGCGTGCGCATGCTGCCACACAGAAACGATAATGAGCGAGAAAGAATGAACATTTTTCGTTGTTGCGTGTGTGCGCTCTGTCTCTCTACAACGTTCTGCCGCTCTGTGGTTTTGTTGACAAGAGCGTTCGGCTTTTGCCGAAGTCACTGGGGTTCCACGGCATACAAAGCGTGTGCGCTCAAAAAATGCTTGTTTGACGCCTCTATGTATTGTTTGCTTAGTGGTACTACGCTTTAACAGAAACATGTTTAAAATGTGCATATAAAAAAATAAAGCCAAACGTGCGACTCTATGACCCTTATAGAGAGCAACTGTGATTAGTGATATGTGCAAAGCAATTTTTTTTTTTGAGAGCAGAGCCGGTAGTTGACTGTTACCTTTTGGTATTGAGCGCCCAACATTTTTTTCAGTTAGAGCGTACTATGCTTTGATACATATATCAATTGACATAAAACTAGGCTATAGTACTCAGTTAAGCTAAATCTTTTCATCTGGGCTTCAACTCCAAATACAAAGGGTGTCGGAAAAACTTTGAAGAATTTTAGTGTCTCGGAACCAGATAAGATAAAACAGACATGACAGAAAAGTGGCAGCTTCGTTTCGACTTTTCGGGGCTTGGAATCCTGGAAAAACATCAAAGGGTTTGATGTTTCATATCAAAATTTGTGGACACATATTAGTGGGATTCCGGTAAACGTTTTTGATTTGCTTTTGATTTGATTTTGATTTTTCAGTCAGCTGTTCACAGCTGCTCCATACACAATTTTAAGTGTGCCCAGAGCAAATCAGGGAAATGTGGTCTTACTAATTGATTTCGAAAAATCAGCTCTGAGACTGATTATTTTTTAATTTTGATTTGGTTTCGAACAGCTGTGTGACAGTTGGTGTTTGTTTGCATTGTAAATCTACGAATATTCAATAAAAACATATTCGATGACTTTCTTTCGGCATTTTGTGCAATTATGCCCATTTTTGTATACTTTTTAGTTGTCAATTAGCTGTTCGCCCAGGCTGTCAGCTGTTCAAGAAAACAAAAAATAATCAGTGTGCAAAAAGGGTCGTTCCGTCAACTGATTTATATTTGGTTAAAAATAATCAAAAGCAAATCAAAAACGTTTACCGGAATCCCACTATTATAATATATTTCGTTAATAAAATAAAAAAACTCAAATCTAATATTATTGACATTTTTCATTGTCCATGCTTTCCTGTTTTCTTCCAAATCAGCTTTTAAAAAATGCATACAAGCCACAGTCAAATTTTTGAACAGATTTCACTGGCTTCTGTTTTCTCTTTACTGAGTACCAAATTTTAATTATGTAGTGTTGTTAAATAAGTAAATAAAAACGATAATCCCCTTATCGATAATTTGGAGAGCAGTAATTTTAAGTACATGTATTAAGGTGGGTTCTCACTGCGTCACAAACGCTTCACAAACGCTGCACAAAGCTGTTCACAACGTCACAAGGCAATGTGAACACTAAATGCATAGTCACAAAATTGTGAAGTCACAAAAATGTGACAATAAAATGTAAACACCACTTTCACATTCTTAAAAATTTAAAAAATTTTTAAAATTTTTTTGCGAAGGAGGCTGACACAATTTTGATAGAAACTATGTTAACTCCTGTTAAAGTTGAAGCAGCTCAATTGAGCCCAATCCCATTGTGAAAGCACATCGAGCAAGTTGGTTTTCTTTCACATTTGTGAAAACAAAAACGTCAAAGCTATTATTTTTAAAAAATGCAACCTTTTTAATTAAAGGACATGTGCAAAGTGACATTTCTTTGTTTTTATTCATTTTGTGGAACTTGTTATTGTTAAATTGCGAACATTTTGTGAGCATTTTAATTCCTTGTGATTTTTTGCGATGCTCTTTACATTGATTGGCAGTGTTTACATTAAAAGCTTTCACAAGTCTTTTCACAAGGCTTTCCACAATTTTGTGAAACACAAATTTTGTGTTGCCAATGTAAGCACTTTGACGTATTTCGCAAATCATCACAAAGCAGTGAGAACCCACATTTAGGCAATTTACACTGAGACCCGTATGGGGCCGTAACGAAAAAAAGCCGGTATAAGGCCTGTAAGTAGGCCTTAACCATACAAAATTTGACAGTTAGGCTCAAATATACGGCGTGCCGGTATCTGATACCGGCGTCATTACCGGCCTACTTTTGATCAAAAAGATGGCAGCTCTGGCTAAAATTGATAAGAAATCGATTTACCACCGACGGCTCAACGAAAACCGGCTCAACGAAAACCAGTAAACATATGTAACTCCGGACATATTAAAACACGGCAATAGAATTATAAAAGATAAATTGATATTCTTTGTTCCTCCTCATTTAAAATGGATCCCCTATGCAGATATTAAAATTCTGGTTGGTTTATCTGTGATAAGTGATATTCGTTTTCTATATAAAAAAATACGTTAAGCCCAACATAATTAGGGGCGACTTCAAAACGGCTAAGTAAATGTTGGCATCAAACATCTCTGGGTCGTTCCTGTAAAGCATCATTCAACAAATTTAGCACCACCTTAAATCACTTTCACGCCGCCAATGTCCGGCTAATGCTTTGATTTACTCGCACGAGCATCATTTTCTTTGCCTTACTAGTTTTTCGATCTATTTTATGCATTTGCCCATATTTTCGGTTTAATTTATAATAGAAGTAAAATAAGAATTTTCACAATTTGACACTAGACTTCAAAATATCGGTTATTTTACCGGCCTACTCTCAGTGTAAACGACTTTCGCCGTAAGCTACGGCTTACGGTCTCAGTGTAAATTGCCTATATGTTGCCATTAAACATTATACAAATTTTAAACCAACATAAAAAATAACATTTTAAATAAAAAATTAAATTTAAAATGAATATCAAGTAAAAGTTTATAATTGCCAATTCGAGTTTCGAGTCCAAAAGGAAAACTTACCTTTTGAAAAGTTAAATAAAACAATCGTTCTCTTCATATAATTAAAATGATCTCAGATAAAATGTTTATTTTAACTGGTTTAATGATTATATTTAGTTGTGTAATTTGTATGTTAATAAATTAAATCCGTTTTTGTTTATTGTGTTTGTAAGCGTTGTTTGTTATTTAAAATCACACAAATCGATAACTTTATATAAAAATTTAAAATTTTTGGTCATATTCTAAAACTACTGATACTAATTCTGAATAATTTATTACATTAGCATCAGTCATTGTCATCGTCGCGCCGCGTCGGTCTATAAAGTGATCCTTAAAGAATGGCCTCGTAATCGTAAGTACACATACACATACATAACATATTTCTTCATTTATTCATTTGTCACTATATTCTGTTGCACCATTTGAAGACTCATATTCTTCCTCTTCCTCGGTAGAAATACTTTGGTCTGATTGAAAACCAGATTTCTCTCCGTCATCTGTCGATTCACTTAAATCCAGACATTTCGCACACTTTTTGCTTTGCTGCGAATCGCTGCCCGTAACAACAAAAGCTTTTCCACATCTAATGCATCCGTCTTGTAGGTTGCCTAGAAGAAAATTTACATAGATAATTAAAATTATTTATTTAAGGCTTTTCTTATAGAGAACGCTTTGATTTATAGTGCTACCTTATCTTACCCGGTACTCGTAGAGTTCAAGGGTATATTAAGTTAGTTGAGATGTACATATGTAAATGGAAAAAGGAGATGCCGCAGACCCCACAAACTATATTATCAGGGTGCATTTACACTAGTTGACAAGCTTGTCAATTTCATCTCAATAGGCTGTGCTTTTTACTAAGTCAACACACTTTTGATTGGAGCTGACCACCGTTTGCACTGGAGTAGACTAAGTTGTCATCAAAACTTTCAGTCCACTGTGATGAAATTGACCATCTTGTTCGCAAATCGCAAAGAACTGCATCAAGCAAACCCACATTTTCGGGTGCGAAATATATTATTATTTATTAGCAATTATCCCACATAATTGAAGATCGGATAAATTTCGTTATATTTATGGCTGTTTTAAATTGCGATCAAAATATATGCACTAATTTTTTATAATAATAATTGTATGTCAAGGAATCCCTTAAGTGCTTTATTAGTCAGTCTTATCAGCCAGGGCTTGAATTTTTCTGAATGGTTTTCCTACACTGCAGAGTTTGAGAAGAAGAAAAACTACCGTTCCATGTCCCACATATGAATGAAATACTATATAACTATTCCAAGAACTACAAAAATAAAAGCATAAGGAATCATAAAATATATTTTTAGCTCACCATCATGTGTCTTCATATGTGCCCTCAAGTTGCATGCCAATGCAAATCTTTTTTTACATAACTCGCAGCCGTGTGGTTTATCCCCTAGAAATTCGAAAAAAAATATAAGTTTGTTATATTTTGAGTATTTTAAAAGAATTTAAAAAGAGCTTACCACTATGCAGAAACAAATGATTCTTCAAATTTGTTTGCTTTGAGAAGCCGCGAAAGCAAATTGAGCATTTAAAAGGCCAAGATCCACTGTGGACGTACTTATGGGACTTAAGGTCTCCAGGAGTTGGAAACGATTTTGCGCATAAATTACACTTGTGTGGTTTTTCCTGTAAATATAAAAAAATAGCATTGCATATGATAAATATTAAGCAAATAAACGAGAAAGGGTGATGGGAAATTTTCCAAAAATCAACTTAAATCCATTTAATAATTTATTAATTTAAAAATAAATGTGGTAAATTACCTTAATATGTGTCATCCGATGATAATAAAGATTACTGCTCGCTGTAAACCGTTTTCCACACACTTGGCATTCATGCGGTTTTTCCCCCGAATGAATTCTCCTGTGTTAGAAGAAAGGTATAATTTGAGTTATCTATGTTTTAAAAGCTTATATAATGCATTTTCATACCTATGAGTATTTAAAGAACTTGATGTACTGAATCCCTTACCACAAACTAAACATATATGTGGCTTTTCACCTACAAAAAATAACGAAATCTCATCAGTAAATAATATTTGTTAAATTCAATTCTACGCAAAATCAGAAGATTCTTCTTCTTGACATTTCTTGTAATACTTACCGGTATGTGTTCTCATATGCCTTTTCAGGAGACTCGGTCTATCGAAGGCTTTTCTGCAGACTTCACATGGGAGGAGGGATCTTTCACTACGCCCTATTCGTTTTTTTGACGGTGAGTACTGAGAATTTTTATGGTTTATGTCGCTTTTATGTGAGATAGCTGCAACGTCCTCATAAATAGTTTTCTTGATTTCATCCAGCGACGTTGACGAAGTTGATGTCCTGGAGTTGTCATTTGTGCTTTCATTGAGTGAACACAAAGAACCAGAAGAGTCACTTAACATGGACTTCTGTTCATCCTCACTTGAGGGTGGAGAAAGTGGTAGATTTGGTATTTTATACATCAGGGTTAACGACAAGTCAAGCGGAGTATCTGATTTAAAGAATAGACAAGTTAGCAATTAGCAATATATACTGTAAATAAATATCGGAATTAGTACCTTGTAGAATCGAGTCCATAGCCTGCCTATAAAGCGTTGAGCGCAGGCTCATAAACATACTCTCTTCCGGACGCTCGGGGAGATAATATGCAACTAGTTCTTGGTAGGTTTTAATTGGCTTGATAACTTCATACAGTGGGTCTCCCTTGACCATCGTGCAGATCAGATTCACATCAGAGGAGAACGAGCCAGCGGTTCTGAGGAATCTTATCCAATTGCAATGGTGCACGCGAGACCCATAATTGTGCGAAATCTCGTGATACAGACCATAGCGATATCTCAACTAAAATTAAAATTGTAAATTTTAATATTAAAATAATGTTTGATCTTTTAGTTTATTATTTTATTTTATAACTGTGGAATATTATTAGGAAGGAAAATGAAGAGCTCTTGGACGGGTCTAATATATTTATGTTTTTCTGTTAGCGGTACCGGGTCTCTAAAATCGGGTCTCTAACGTTCTTACCAGATTGGAATTAGACATTAAAATTATTGAATAAGTTGTAACTAGGGGATTTACATTGCAAAGCAAAAACACTTAATAAGGTATTAAAAACCGAGTGTTCTGCATTCCAATGCTTAACTTCACAATTAGAAGATTGTTATCGAAATTTCGATAACAATAATATTTACAATTTACATGACAATATAATATCAAATTCTTTATGAATAAATCCATAATATTTGCAATATTTTCTTATATTTGTTTGGAAAGCGGCCGTATATTCAATAGCCAAGCTGGATATGTTATCAGCGTGGATGTTGCACAAAGACAACGAAAATCAAGGCAAATCCGCAAAGTCGGGAGACATCGAAGCTAGACCTTACGACCTTAATGATGCACATTTGGGTGGTAAATTTAAAGTTCCTTCTGCCAATTTATCTACAAAACAATCTGAAGAAAGGACGCCAAAAATAAATAAATGGTGACAGTTATAGAGAAATCAAATTTCAAAGAAACACTTGGAAATCTTGTGTCGCCATCAAAGAAATACATTAAAGAAAGAAAAGTTTGCTAAGCTTGCGAAGACAAATTGCGAAGAAAAATATGAGAATTAGATAGACGAAAATTGTATAAATCTTATTGAAATATTGGAGATTTACAAAGCTAACGCGAACTTTAATAGAAAATAGTTGAAAAACCAAACGTTTAGTTCAAGTTCTATATGGAAAAGAAAACAACACTACCGTCTAAGACAATTGCTACAGTCTTTGCTAACAAGCAATGCTACCAAGTCAGCTATTTTCCCGACAGCTGTAAAGTTATACTAATGCGCCCCTAGTCGCTTCGCTCTCCGACCCCCAGCTGGCTTCGCTCGCAAAATTGGAAAGGTCTTTAGTTGTCCGGTTTAACAGATTTATATAACATAACATTTTTTGTAAGAAACGGAACTATATAACTTCCGCTGACCGCTGTTTTAATGTTTTTTCCTTGCAATTGGATTTTGGCTAAAAGTCAGATTTAGTGGTCTGGCGGGTAAAATCCAGATTTGGCGGGGAAAAAGCTAAAAAACTAAATTTGGTGAAAGTTTAGCAAGAGTTAATCTGTGAGTTTTGTTAGTATATCTCATACAACAGAGTTTTTGATTCTAAAGGTTAATTTGCATCCGATTGTTCCTGTGGAAGCTATATGATATAGTAATCCAACATAAACCAAATTTGGTCAGGATTTAAAAGATAATCCCAAACATACAATCTGTGAGTTTGGCTGAGATATCTTAAGAAACAAAAAAGTTTTTAATACTAAGAAATTTCCTGACATTTGACCTTGAATTTGACCCACTTACAGGTCGAATTTCGCAAAACTCCGTCTTATTGCACGATGAAATTATCACATCTATGTTGTGTTTCAGCATTCTATCTTTCACCATTTGGGCTACACGTTGAGGGGTCAGTGAGTCAGTCAATTAGGACAAAGAGTTTTATATATATACTAATAATAATAATATTTTCGAAAAAATTTAATAAATGAACGATTTTTAGCAAAGTGAAACTGAGGAGCTGGCTTGCTTAATACTGAATCCAGACTTGTGAGCCAATATTGGAGTAAAACTTCAAACTTCTGATAATTTTTGAGTCCATTTCCAAATCAGTTGGTTGGACTCATAAATTTCGAATAGACTTCTTTTAGCCGTCCAAATACCTTACTTAAAAAGTTCAAAGCGCTGAGCAAAATTGTTTTGTTAATAACTTTTATTTTTGGACTTAAGGCATTAACTTCAAAATGGCTCTTGTCATTCGATTAAAAACTCCTATGCCGCTTAAGTGAACAATTGTCTCATTAGAACATTTATGATCTACAGGGGGAGTGGGAAAATATTAAGTGTTTAGAAAAAGATCTTCGAGTTGTAAGAAACAGTACAGATTCTTTTAATCATAAAACTTCATAATAAGACGAAAGTTACCAGAAAGATAAGGTGTGTAATATAAAGAAAGTGTCTGAAACGTATTGGAAATCGGGTAAATTTTTTTTTCGACTTGCCTCCTTCTGCATATTTATTTATTGGGTCGAATATTTGAATACCTAAAGAAAATATGCTTTAAAAAAAAATAAAAAATAAGCAAAAATGTTTACTCTGCTAATAGGTAAATTCTTTTAAGGTCGCTCAGTGACATTCGAATTTGCCGCTAAGCAAATAGTCGCTAACCGGAATACAAATATATGTATATCTACAAATTTGAGATACAGATAAACAACGCAGTTATTCCAGTAGCAATTTTCCTTAGCCTGAAGCAGGGGTAGCACTTTGTACTGGCGTCACCTGGCGTGCGTTGCAAGGTGTTTTCTTGTACGAGTATGTGTTTTAATTCGGTTAGCTATGTGTGTGTTTGTGTGTGTGTGTGAGCCCACATGTGTGTTTTTGGTTTCTTAGTATTGAAACGGGGGATCCAGTTGTGATGTAAAAATACATCGATGAATCGATTTTGGCGGTAACAATATTCAAACGATATTCTTGGAAAATCGTCATCGTTGTATTGTTGGGATTTTTAGTTAAGTTTGCTGAGTAAATTCAAACGTTTATATTTAAATCGGTTTACATACATGCATACATAATACTGGCCAATTTTGGATGTAAATCTGAGGGGTTTGATGACTACTTAAGATATACAATAAAATTAAAAAATTTATGTTAAATTGGAAAATATCAGTGGAAATCTTTGGAAGATATTTTAAAACTTAGTTAATTTTCATCTGAGAGATATTTTAGAATTTGATATTAATTTCTATTTATTTATTTTAAACAAACTTAAACTGCCAATATTAAACCAGCAGCAGCAAAAACGAAGCAAAGACATTGATGAGTCCTTAAGACTTCCCTATGAATCGACAATTCGATGAACTACAGTCGAACTTCCTAACTCGAATCACCATTATCCACGAAAAAAGTTCGAGTTAGGGAGACTTCGAGTTAGGGAATTTTTTTTTTTAGTTTTTTAAATGAAACTACAATTTCATTCATTCATAAATACATTTCAAATTGCAAACTTTTCTTGTTATTTTCAACAAAAAAATTTCAGTTTGTTCAAGACCTGTCGATATTCTGAAAAATAGGTTTTATCGTTCTTTTGCTGTATCCAGAAGACGTTCCCGAATCTAATGACTTAATTTATTTTCCATTTTTTAATATAATTTAAACTGGTCCACTTTCTAATTTCTTAACAAATAAGATTAAAAATTTCTTAAAGAGTGGTGCCATGATAAATATTATTGAGCTGGTGCGCTGACAAAGAAGTACATTTCGAACATCTTTCCTATAGCAATTTCACAAGCCTAAAAAATTGTTGATGCAATATTTTATCATATTACATCACCATATGTTAATGTACATTAATATTACATCCAAACGATCCGTTAACAAAAGCATAAAGCAGAAAAGAAAAAAACAATCAATTTTTTTTGGAGATTTTCCCGAAAAATTCGACTTACAGAAGTACGGGCCAATATTTTTGTTCGAGTTAGGGAGAAATTCGAGTTAGGGAAGTTCGAGTTAGGGAAGCAGAATTGTATAGAATTTGCCTAGTAAACGCTATTGCCACTCGATTTTGTTCGAGTTAGAGAAACTTCGAGTTAGGGAAGTTCGAGTTAGGGAAGTTCGACTGTATTTATTGGAGATTTTTAAAATCCTATTTTCACTCGATGTTCAGTTTGGATTTACATCACTAATATCCAGTCATCGAGCACGCTTCCTTTAGCATCTAGCTCCGGTAGCTATCAAAATTGTTATTAACATTTTTTTTTTATTAATTCTTATTGTAATGCTGATATAATTTTTTATTAAATCTGTTGCGTACTCCAGTAGTTGATTGTTGGTATAAGCAGGAAAGTGGAAATCATTGGTTCTCAATTAACTATTTTTGAAAAACCCTCCTACTTGATGCCTTGCACTCGTACTCGTACTCATACTCATACTCGTATGCTAAGAGCAGATGCAATTTGCCATTCATTATGCCGAGGTTGCAGAACTGGATGTGCCGGTTTTACGAGTTAAAAGACTCTTTGCGTCCACATACGGTACGATATATGTGTAATTGTATGTGTGTGTGTGTGTGTGTGTGTGTAAGAACAACAAAATATAACAAGCCCTGGGGAGGACTGCATATATTTAAGGGTCCTGAAATATGCAATTCGTAACTTCATTATCTGTCTAACGGCATATTGCAACAAAGGTTGGATCAATTAAAATTTTTGTACTCTTTCAGCTTTAAATTAGAATTATTTATAATTTATGTAATTTGTTTACTTTAAATTAAATTAAATACATTTCTGTCTAAGACTAATTTATTGATCAAAATATTCGTAATCCTTTTCAAAATTTTGTAAGTAGAGAGATTTTAAATTGGACAATTCCGATCACTTTTTTACAATACTAAAATTTTTAAAGTTGTATAAATTTGTAATTATTAAAATCTGAATATTAACTAAATAAAATGTAATTAACTTATATTATTTTGAATCAATAATATCTGATGTAATTGAAATGCGAATAATTTGGCATGTTTAGTAACTTCAATTGTACAATTATATATTTATTTTATTTAAAAATCAAAAGAAAATAATAATTTCATTAAAATATTTTTCCCGGTAAAATATAACCTCTTCATACTGTATCTTATTATTCAGATGTCTTTTAAGATAAAAGCGACTGCTTTAATTGTTGATATTGATAAAGTATATAATTTATTTCTATGATAAGAGATAATACTTCTCGTGTTGCTTTGTTTTAGAAAATTCCAATTGTTTTAATACGATAATTAAATTAATTTGTTATTGGAATTAGTATGAAATCTTTCTAAAAAATTTAACTAAGCGATATTAAGTTGTGATTATTTTAAAGAATTTTAAATTTATTCAATTATTATTTTCTTAAAATTTATTCATTTTTGTCGCTTCTTTATTTACTGAGACTACTTTTAAATTGAACAATAAATAAATATAAAGTGAAGTTCAGATCATTTCTAAGAATACCACATTTCTTAAGGTATAATTGTAAAAGCAAGTGATTATATATATTGGTTCGATAATTTATAATGCTACGCAGTGCATATGCTACTGTTCAGGTCCAGGTACGAGAGAATTTATGCGCACACAAGTTTGAATAAATATATGTTGCTCTATCTGTGCAGTAGCCGCTTCCGGTTGTACTCGTAAATACCTGTCGTACCTCAGCCTCTGCTGCAGCCTCTGTTGCCAGAGAGATGATACTCCTGCTCTCCGACACAGCACAACACAACACAACAGGTTAGCCTGAAGCGTTTGAATATGTTCCCAGCAAGGATTGTAATCTTCGAGGTGCCGAAGATTTAATACCATTGCAGACTCTTGCTAAAGCCTCTGCACAAGTGTACATATGTATATTTGATTACTCTCCAATATGGTTTTCTTTGCCTAAGGATTTATGTCTCGGATGTTTTAATTAAACTAACCAGTTCATGTGATGCTCTAATATTTATTAACTTGGATTTGTGCTCCAAATGAATTATGTATCTATGTACATATGTATATTGAACCATATTATAAAACTTTTTTCTTGGTTCTTTTGTCTCATGTATCGAATTCTTGTTCAGCTACAACAGTCAAACGACTTCGCCAAAACCGTCGGCATGAACGCTGCCATCTGAGAGATTTTATGAGCAACCATGATAATTTTTTGTTTTGTGGTTTAGTTTTTAAAATTTCGATACCTTCTGTTCCCGCATTTTTAAGGCTTTTTTTTACTATTTAATAGTTTTCTATTGTGATCCAATTTATAAATTTTTATGAATTAAATGAATTGTTTAAGACTATATGAATTAGATACATAAAATTTAAAATAATATATAAAATAATTAAATGCCCCGCTTGCCATCAAGAGTCAGGGATTAATAACTTTACTTTCTTCTTCACATCGATTTAAATTTAAATTCAAATTAAAATATTAGAAGAAATTTGAAAGATTATAAAAAATATTTTAGGGTACTGTTTGAGGTGAACGCCTTTTCGAGGACTAATTAATTTTAATTTTAAGAACAACGTTTTTCGGTAATAAAAATGGATTATAAAAAAATTAAAATGAGATTTAACCATTTATAAAAATTACGTTAAGATTATTTTGTGATTTTTTAAGAATTTTACCCAATAATATTGATAAATTTTAAATTATTTTTAATTTTTAAATATTCTATATATTTTTAAATATTCTATAATCATTCTATTTGAATCTAAAAAAATTAAAAATCACAAGTAATCATTATTTATGAATTGAAAGACTGTATTGAAATTTATTTATTATTATAGACTTATTCATTCGATTCATTCCGAAGTGAATAAAAAAATACTTGAGTTTCTTTCCCTTGCATTCTTTTTTTTAAGAAAATCCAACAATCATTGGAAAATATCCATCCCATAAGCACTATGTCAAAAGTCATTTTCCTTTCAACAAAAAAAAATGATAAATTATGATTACACGTGATTTTAATTTTCTCACTCAAACATAATGATTATATTACTCAAAATTAATCATAATTATTGATAAAAATCCATTTACATCAAAAATTTTAAAATCATGGCGGATACAAAAAGCCTTTTTGAAGGGATCTTTATGGTTTAATTCCTTTCCTTGTAAGTGTAAGTCATTGATTTTTTGATTATTTGAATTTACGATCCGAAACTGGTAGGATTTCGATTATCGGGTGAATATATCTTCTCGATCAGGTTGGTTTTCAAAATGATTCCTTGAGATTTTGATTTGAACAAAGTAAAATAAAATGATGACATTAAAAACAAAAATTTAAAAATGGAAAATTGCACTTTATAATACACTTGATATTAATTTGTGGTGTGGATATGTACATATATGGGGGTGTGAGTGTGGGTTTATGTATATGTAAACAGGAATGTGTTACGGAAATTATTTTTATATCAAGTCTATGGGGTGATCACTCTCCCATGACGTTGGGAACTCTTAAAGACGAACCTAAGACGTTTTAAAGAAGTTCTCACAGTTTTCTTTAATGCTTCAGCAATTATTCAACCCAAGTCTGGGAAAACTTAGGAGGGGCTGAACCGTACATACTTATAAGCATGTTTGTCCAAAATAATTCTGCACCAACGATGCATGAAAAACGCGCACACACACACACAATGCGAAGTCAGTTATGGCTCTGGAAGAATAGACGTTGATCTTCCGGGCCAGTCCAGTCAAAGCTAAATTTTTATATCTTAAATATAGAGAAGCATGTGAAATTTCTCACGGTTATTGAAGAAGACATAGATACTCCCTCGTCTAAACGTTATTTCAATGACAATTTCTAGCTATTTGGTAGAATGCTTCTAGGGGATCTTAGAAATAGTTCAACTTATAATTTCGAATCTGGAACTGATTTTTTAAAGTTTGCAATTTGTGAAATACTTATATTATAAATATTGTAAATAAAACTACTTTATACTCTAAATGTAATTGATTATAGTCTTGTTTTTTACTTTTACATGTGGATTTTCAACATATCTCATTGAAATGCTATTTGCAATTTACTTTTCTTTTCGTGTATTTAGGTGTAAATTTGGCGCTTTGCAAAAACCGGAGCAAACCCAAATAGACTTGAAATGCGGTTGTAATTCGCTTCAAAAACCAGATGTGAGGCAGGGGGAACAATTATAAATTGCAGATGAAGAAATACCTGCTTGCATATCTTGAAAAACGCTTTATATACAGATGGGGGATTATGTCGCATTTGTCTTGACTGTTTGAATTTGCATATCTTGCCATTTAATGCGCCTAATATAGTTATATTAATAATAAGTAGAGTACACTACTAAGAATAAAAAAAATTATAAATATTTCTTATCTTTATGAATACTATATTTTTACCGGTGATGAATGAATGAGCAGAGAACTTAATTTAATCATCATTTTAATAAGTTGGAGCTTTTCTAGCTAATTTCTTTACTTTGAGAATATCATAAGGTTTAGCTATTTAAAATTTAGAAAATTACTTATCAACTCTGACAGTTTCAATTTATTTCACAATGCAGCTAAATGAAAAATATAATTACGAAAATTCTAAAAATCATTTAAATCTGTTCTACCATTTTCAAATATCTGTGGATAATATATCAACACCTGAATGAAGACTTAAATAAAATCAAAGAAAAATATACTATTATTTTAAAATTTCTGTCGATTGAAAAAAATTCTAAAAATCATTTTAATCTGTTCTACCATTTTCAAATCTGTGGATAATATATCAACAACTTAATGAAGACTTAAATAAAATCAAAGAAAAATTTACTATTATTTTAAAGTTTTCTGTCGATCACAATTTAACAGTTTAATTAAAGATTTAATTTAATATACAATATAATAGTTGTCGCTTACAACTAATAATAGATTAAATAAAATATTTGAAATATACTTACATCATTTTCGTTGGGATATCTTAGGCTTTCGATTTTGTCGGTACGAATTGTACCCTGGAATGGATAGAAGAGGGATCCTTTTTTGATATTGGTCGTTGCACACACCGTTAAGAGGCACTCGCTTTTCGCCGATAGTAATGTCTGCGCCAAACCGAACTCTTTTGGTATCAAAACGCATGATTCCATTTTCGAAAATATTTAATTTATTAATATCTTTTCTATAATTATTATTATTATTGAAATGTTCCACAATGCGACGAGGGCAGCAACAAGTGCATAAGGAAAATCCTAAGTCCGTATGGTTTAATTTAGTTTAGATTAAGTTTAGTTTACGAGTGAGTTGTTAGCGCACCCATTTCTTTCAATGCTCAACAAATACTGCGACTGCGTGATCAGGATCGCTTGAATCGGCCATGACCTTCTGAGAGGAAAACTGCAAACACTTGAAATACCAATACCATTCAGATGCGACGCGACTACTCACACATTCATACTACATACGAGTAAGAGTAACATAAGTAAGTATGAAAAAAAGTCGTCGTCGTCTTGCGGCCAAGACCAGCAGGCAAGCAGCAAAATTAAGAGCCGGGCTCATTTAACTCAATGCTCTGCTCCACTACGTTACCAAAACAAGATCAACATTACACAACGAACGCAGCGAACGCTACGGCTATCAATTGATCTCAAACAAACTCGTCTTGAACGCTGGCTCTGACTCTGGCACGAGCAACAGCACCTGTGCACGTTTGGCCACACGCACACATGCACACACACATGAACACGGTCGGCATCTGTGAGTACTCTGCACTATGGAAATTTTGGATTTATTTTTGGTCATTACTCAAAATTACTCGTAAAATTTTGGAGCAGCTTTCTTTTATTATTTTTAACTTTAAATTATAATTGTCGTTTTATAATTCATTTTTGTTTTTTTTTTATTAAAATTTATAGTATTGTTGTGGCAGCAAAATGATCCTTTCTTTTAAATTATCGGCTGAAAATTTGTTATTTTTCATGATCAAATTCGCTAGTTTTATATGTTTTATACGCTACTAAGCAAGGTTTTAAAGATTTTAAAGTTGTCTTAATTCATGAGCTCTCATTAGAACTTCTTAAAATATCAGTTTTGCCAGAATTTTGACAAATTAAATTAGCAAAACTTAAAAAAATTATATTAAAATAAAAAATGTTAAAATAAAAAAATTATCTTAAAACAAATGAAAATGTACCCTAAACACTTCTCAGCGTTGTTTTCATTTCAACAGTTTCGGCAATAAATTCGACTTTCAAAAGTGAATGAATACCAGAAAAATGTACAAATTGCCCACAGTGCACTTACTTACAGTCGCGCACAGTCACTCAGTTGTGTATATGTGTGTGTGTACACTACTTGCTTATTGCTTGTAGGCTTCGTTTGATGTACAAACACACACTCACACACACACACATGCAGGCATACATACATATTTTAACAGGTAGCAACTTGACTTTTCTCCAAGACGGAGACCGCTTTTGCCGTCCATCACCTGTTGCATTGTTAGGTGAGCGAGCGGCTTGTTATCGTTGCCTCAGTTTCCCTCTCCTCGCCTTGACTTCGTTTTTGACTTCGTTTTCGTCTTCGACTTCCACATCGGCTTCGTCTTCGGCATCGACTTCAGCTTCCTTAGTTTTTGCTGCCGTTTGTTTCGTTATACCCGGCACTCGTAGAGTACAAGAGTATATGCTCAGCCTTGCGTCGGCTGTAAAAGTAAAACGCAAGATAATTGCGATTTAAGCGCGCTTATTGTGGAAAAACTGAATTTTATTTGTATTACTAAAGTCTAAATTGAAAATACAAACCAACAGAAGGATCTTTTCAAAACTTTTAAAATTTATTCGACTCTCTTAATAGCTCAATATAGCTTATGTATATTTAAAAAAAAATATGTTTCAATTTGGTGCGTTCGACTCATTGTGATTTATTCTTGATCAGCGTCAACAGAAAAGGGCAGGAAGGATGCGAGTGAATATTCCCTTTTATCATTTTGAATGATCCCATTTAATCTCCTCATGATCCAATATATGCATATATAATTGTTGCCCCGAAATGTATGCAGTAATTTTGATACAATTAGCATTTCAATTTTGTAGATATAAATATTGAGTATATTAAAATTAGGTAACAGGTATGCTATAGTCGGGAACCCAAATAATGAAGCGTTGTTGTTTTTACTCTTGTGGAGTTAACATGGCCATTATGTGTTTACCTGAATGAAATTTCGCAGTCGCGCATTGAGCTGCTTTTACTCAGGATCATTGACAGAGCTCGCCTCAAATTCTTTTGCTCTCCCCCACCCCCCACACACACACACATAGCATCTCTCTCCCTTGCTCTATCTTTCTCACTCGCTCACTCGCAGACTCGCCCACTCGCTCACTCTCTTTCGCATTAGGTAAGATGTTTATTGAGATACACTCAACGCATACTCGTACATTTCATTTCCACTTCTGGATGACGGAACAGGTGCAGGCACTTGGCCTACAACTACTACTCCCATTCATAACTAAGATTCGACTCGGTTATTTTCTCGTAACTCAAGTGTCTCTAGTCAAGATCCGGTTTCTTCAACTTGAGTGGAATTGTGCTAAGAATATTTGCTTGACTGCTCACCGCTATTGGCGTCTCTTTCCATGCTTAAAGTGAATGGCTTAGACACGCCCCTTTTTAATACCCTGTAACAGTGGTTCAAATCTTGTGACTTTGTGGCTTAAATAAATACACAAAGCAACTCAAATTAAATAAGTTATTTATTCATGTATATATGAGAGTATTTATTTCCTAGTTTCATTCGATTTTAATATTTTCAATAATCAAACAATACATAAGGAAATCGAAAACAAAAAAATTATAGAAAACAAGTGAAAACATTCTAGTCGAGGTGACACGACTGTCAGATACTCTGCAATCAAATTGGATGTCTCTTGCCCTTATCATCCATGAGATCGAGGCGAACGGACAGAGCTAAATTGACTAGGAATTATATACTGATCAGGAATATATATACTCGGGCATACATTTGCCCAAAACTAATATACCCATTTCTGCCTATTTTTAATGGATTCGGTGTTTAACAAAATGGAAGCAAAAACTAGGGAGTTTCGATAAGAAAAACTTTCAGACTCCAAAATTCAGATAAATAAATTGATTCTGAATAAATGTACCACAAAATATAGTATTTCTGAAACTTATACTAATTATAAAACAATTTCCCAATTTATTCCTTACAAACTTAGCTTACTAGCTTAAATCATCTTGACCTCTTGTTTTATAATTGCAAGCATCCTAGTTTTGTTTTTCTTATAATATTCGTATTTTCCCCAATTTTTATGTTCTTTTTTTTCTCTTGCAGGGCATCATCTTTATTAGGTAATGCACATACCCGATTCCTATTGAAAGGGCATTAAAAGTAATAATTGAGGTGCAAGACGGAAGTGAGCAGCTCCGACATCTGTCTGTCCATCTGTGCAATCCCTGACTTGAAAACACTCCTGACATTTGATTTGAAATGTGAATTCTTTGAATTGGAAAACGACAAAGTACCTGTTTTATTTCAACCCCATATATTGAATAAAGATCGTATGAGAAACAGAAATGCTTAATTCATTGATTAGCATAAATATAAATAAATTTTATTGTTGCATAAAACTCTGTTTAAATTTAAGCTCAAAATATGATTAAATGAAGATCATCTTAGTGTAATTAAATCGCGTATTTTATTAATGCATATAAAAGCTTTTATGCTTAAATTATTCTTAAATAAGGTGATGACACAAGAAATGCAGATTATTGTTGTGATAAGTATGAGTTTTGATTGTTGGATATATTTGTGGATAACTCAAATGGACCCTCTCTTTTGATTGACTGATAATATGCTGAAATAACAAAAGCATTATCACAACTTTCATTAAAAATACTCTCTAATATACTATAATATATGTATTATGTAATAACGAACGTAATTTAATTTATGTTTATTTGTGAGTATACTTACCTTCTGCTTCCCAAGAAGCAACTGCATGACCATCAAATATTTTCGAGCAATTTATAGGGATATTTTCGTGCACAAAATCTAAAATGTATGTAAGGTATTATTATATTTAATTAATATATTTTTGGAATTAAACTTTTAACTTAAACTATCGAATCAACATATTATTTTTAATATTTTCTTTATTTATTTCTAAACATTCCTCGCGCTACATAATTTTAACATTGACGCGTTAGTCACAAAGACCATTTTAATAATTGATAAATATTAATATTTTATGTACAGTGTGCCACTAATGCGGTTTTCTTATATTAATCTTTTATTCACTTAAATTCCGTTCTAATGATACAAATATTTCTTTAACCCATTAAGTACCCATCTAAAATTTTGAATTTAAAATAAAGTATATTTTTCAACTTTTTTCCTCGATTTTTTAAAACGGAATTTTAGAACGGAATATATATATAAGAAACCCGCATCAAAACATCTTTAATATAAGCAAATTTAACAAATTTATTGTGAATGAAGACATTAGTGGCAAACTGTATAATACATTTGTATGTACAGGCATTTCCACGGAGACAATGTGACAAAAAAACAAGACAAAATTCAAAATTTGAAAAATATTTAATATCTGAATACCAAGTTACTTAAATGAGTTGATTTAAAATTATGAATGTATAAATTAATATTATTTGATTTATATCAGTAATAAAATAACAGAACTGACGTCGTTTCGCCACATTTTGATTAATTATTTGATTTTAGTTATTTAATCGTTATACATAATGCAAAGTCTTCATTTTAAACGTTATTTTCAATTAAATTTGATAAACCATAAAAGAAACTCAATTTATTCAATTGTGTAGTCAGCATGTTTTTCCTGGTGAATCAATTATAGTTTATATTGCTAAAAATAAGTAATATACATATATGTTTCTGGAACAAAACTTTCCAAGATGTGAGTTTTCGATCAATTTCTGTAGAAATGCCCAGATAAATATTGTCAAAACAAATGATAATAAATTTTGGTCCCTCAATGTAGATATGTATGTACGTATACCATTTGTTACTGTCTTAGCAATGAAAATGATTAGAAAATAATTACCTAAGTTTAGTTTATTGCCGTAATTGTTGACAGCTACCAAATTCGCTTGTGGTGAATACATCTGAAGAAAAGAAACAGAAAGTGTCTTTGAGATTGATTTGAAAAATATGGCAAATATTAAATATTTTCTTAAATTTATCTCTGAATTAAATATTAGTAATTGTACAATACAAATTATATAAATAAATTAATTGTCCTCGTTATTAACCATTGTTAGCCCAGTAAACACCACTAATGGAAAGTTCTCAACAAGACGTTAAGACAGGCGAAGGACTTTGGCTTTCTTAGTATCTGAACTTGTATGATGTAGAGGTATGAGGTACAGATAGAAGGAAATATTCGCATTTCATTCAAGTTAATGCACTGTAGCAATATATGTATATACTTATAAGAGTCTTGCACGAATCCATTCGAAACATCAAACGAGATATTCATACATTCACATTGACCGGAATCACAGCCTACTCAACTAACCGAATAGAATAAAGTAAGCATCATGTTTATACTTTAAAGAACGAGATGCTTGCTAAGATTTGAAGTTCCGGAACATGTGAATTGGGAAAATATACAACCAAAAACAACTTTGTACTTGTGATACCGGGTATCATTCAAATGGATTTGTTAATAAAATACAAAAATTTTTTAAAAAGTAAAACAAAAACAATGTATATTTAGCAAAAAAAAAAAAAATAACAATAAGTTACGAATTTTGAATTACTTTTTTTTAAATTATTATTTAAAAACATTATTTCGTTAACCATGTCCGAATGTTTTGCAATATTGCATCTCCGAAACTAACTGTCTTGTCTGTGAGAACGCCCTCTCCGAAGAGGCACTACTTGCTGTAAAACCTTAAACTCTTCGGTTGCTTGAATTTTTAATGACATGAATGCCAGTATTTCCGATTCTATTGCTTGCATTATGTCGTCGTTGCTAAATGTTGGAACGAGCCCTGAAAATATTTCAAGTTTTTGAGTCATATAATAATGCTTGAAAGTACTTGAAAATACCAAATCAACTCTAAAGTACTACCATATTTTATTTATTCGTATGCTTTTGCTGTAATTTCATCGTGCTCGTCCGATTTTTTGTTTTCGTTTGCTGATGCTTGTTCAACGAAACATTTTTAAAACTAAGCACACTTTGTGTTTGCATTTGGTTTCGTTCGTTTGAAGTAAATTTTACGGTATTAAACATACCTGTATTTAGAGTATTTTGGAAGTAGTCCTGAACGAATGTATTCGTGCAGGCCTCTAATATATATGTATGTTCTTGTTTTTAAATATTTTCTAATAATTTTTGTTTAATTTTAATATCATTATTTATATCAACTTTTTAGCTTTTACAACGAGTTATTTTGCCGCCTGCAAAACCAAATAAATATTTAATGCTTTTGTTACCAGCGCGGACTGCCGTCACAGTTCCACGAATTAAATTCATTTCAATTGTTTTTTTTTTTTGTATTAAAGCTATATATTTAAAAATAAAAATAGTTTTTTTGATTGTGGAGTTTGTGTTTTTCCCGAAATAAAGCTGTAAGACACAACATTTAATGTGTCGAATGCTCACAATTTAGAGGATTTTCCGTGGTGTGAATTATTTAATGTCCAAATTATCTCTGGTGGTACAATGGTTATCATTGTAATGGTTATCAATCTATTTTTAAAATATGATATTTAAAGACTGCTATTCAGTTTTGGATGTAATTTGTTTAATTCAAATTTTAGTTTTTCCTTTTTATAAAAAAATGACAAACAAAAAATTACGTACTTCAAAAATATATGACGCTTTCTACTTTAAAATATATTAATAATAATTGAAAGCGGATTTTCCCACTGTGTAATGGTACTTTAAAAGATATTAATTGATTTAGGATTGAGTTCCTATATGAACAAGAATCCGATAATTTGGAAATTATATGATTTGTGTATTATGTGTATTTTGTGTGTGTTTTGGGACGACAAGTGTATCGTTGCCCACTAGATCCCACATGAATATAAACTATTTTAGCTGTTTTTATAATTGTGCGATGGTATTTTCAACTGTTGTCAAACAGCTTCGATCGAAAAAAAGCAGATACTAGATCCTACATCTCATAAACCCGTGTTGAGTAGGTGAGATAATAGAGCTACATAAGTGTTGAAGATGTGAGGTTATAATTTTCTCAAACATCTTCGGAATAGCAGACAACGTGGAAATACCCCTATAGTTCTGAGCATCGGACTTAATTCCCTTTTTATGAAGAGAGATAATACAAGAATCTTTCCAAAGCGCTGGGAAAGAGGGGAATCAACGGACAGAGTAAACAACTTATGTAATTGTCTGCATAACGATTCTGCACAGTACTTAAGTACAGACGCAGGCACACCATCGGGACCTGGTGCATGCACTGGCTTCTTCAATTTAAGATCGCAAAGAAGCGAGCTTTCTGTGTTTAGAGGGTTGTAAATACAGTTAGAACAGCTTAACCTATACGGGTAAGGCTGGCCAACACGGAAACTACTCGTAGAATAAGTAGTTTGAAAAAAGTCAGCAAACAAATCTGCTATGGATTGATCAGTATTAGCTTGAATATCGTTGAAGACAACAGAAGATGGTAATGATGAGGCTTTACGTTTAGAGTTTACGAATTTGTAGAATTGCTTCGGATCTTTAGAGAATTCAAGCTTACAACGTCGCAAGTAATTATTATAACATTGTGAGTTAAGAACTAGAAAACTAGAGCAGGTAATTAAATATCGTGAGAAATCATAAGGATTTCCAGATTTTTTATATTTTTTAAATTGCTTGGATTTCACATTTTTTAAATGTGATAATTCTCTAGAGAACCAAGGAGGTCTATTGCAACTAATTGGTGATACAAGTGGAACACAGATGTCAAAAAAAGAGTTAAGAGTATTATAAAAAAGCTTAATGGCGTTATCCAAGACAGAACATGTGTATAGTTGAGACCAATCAGAACCTGAAATCAGACTGTTTAATTTATTAAAATCAGTTTTACTAAAACTGCGTACTCGCTCAAGTAGCTGAGATGATAGAACAACAGGCCACAAAGGTAAATTAATACGTGTGCGTTTAGAGTTGGGTGGTGTAAGGGTCTTCCGGAATTGCTTCAATGGATCAATCCTGGATACAATGCTATTATCAGAGACCAATACGAATAACAGGTCAAGTGTCCTGTTGATAGAATTGCACACAGGATTAATTTGCACCAAAGAAAGCTCAAAAAAACCGTCAATAAATTCATGAGAGCTATCAGGAAAAAAGAGAATGCGAGTCATTTGAGGAAAACCAACGAACATCTGAAAGATTAAAATCACCTAAGACCAAAAGTATGTCAGTGTCAGAAAGTAAAGATGAAATAAATTTAATAGCAGTCAGGTGACTATCATATAAAATAATATCAGAAAGGGGTGGAATATAAGAACATGTTAAATAAATTGAAAATTTAAGAAAAGAAACTTTCACCCAAACAAACTCAATATCAGAATTTAATGTGGTTGAAATCGGTTCTGAGGACAAATTAGAATCTACAGCCAACATCACTCCACCACCTTTACGAGCTATACGATCACATCTATATATAGAGTATTTGGACGAAAAAATAGAAAAGTCCGATGTGGCAGGCTTGAGCCAGGTCTCAGTAAAACAAATGACATCGAAATCAAAAGAATGACTATTGAGATATAGATTAGAGAGTTTACTATTAAGGCCTCGCACATTTTGATAAGCAAGAGTTAAAGAGGAAGTTAGTTTTTTGATGCTTCATTTGAAGATGAAGCAAATGGAGAGGAACCAGCACCTGAGATCGGAGCCCGATCTCTCTTTCGAGTAGAATTTCCCTTGTATTCTGCAACAAAGATATGTTCGGGCCAGAAGTGTTGATGACAAATCTTATCAAAAACCTTCTCCGAACACGATATCTTGAACGAAGAGATTTCCCTGCGGTAATTAAAATTAAATTTATCCACCAAAATATCAGGATCCTGTATAATGTTTTGGATGTAAGCCTTAACATCATACGAGGACTGATCTTTGGCAAGCCTAGAAACAAAGACATGCTTCATGGGCTTTGGAGGAGGAACGCCTTGGAGGGGCTTAGACACGCGAGGAGGTACGACAGTCAAAGTATTGGCTGCCGTAACAGCTGGAGTGGAATTTGATTTTACTCTATTGGGAACAGAC
>JBAMBJ010002930.1:0-22659 GCA_037043495.1 Drosophila recens | reverse complement strand
TAATAACTTGTGTGCTCAGTCGAGATCACTAAGGAATTTAGTTTAATACGTAGGTTCATATAGATAACAGGTTGACTTTATTTAAATGCTGTGTAACTCAAATTTCTTTAATTGTATATTAAAAGTAGCTCATTATTTAATACAACTTTGATAGATGATCGCGTTCAAGTCTCAGAAGCGACAAAGGGATCAACAACGGAAGCAGAAAATTACGGAAAATCGAAAACATTTAGCCAATGTTCGTGTAGTGCAAAAGAACTTGGTATTTGTTGTAGGTCTGCCTCCTCGACTGGCAGATGCAGATGTAAGTAATTGTAAAAGATGGAAAGGGAGGGACACTTGCCCAATGTAATAATGTATGTAACTCTATTTCAATTCTCGCTTTACAGATACTAAAAAAGCACGAATACTTTGGAAAGTATGGGAAAATTCACAAAGTGGTAATAAACCCGAGTACAACTTACGCTGGAGTGCAGGTGAGAACAAGGATAATATATAGAAATAGTCTTACAATCAGGGGTTGCAAATATCGCTCAATTCAAATCAATATAAGTGGGCTGTTATTAGCGATTCCTGCGTACAATATATTTGCTATAATATTCAATTCGGTTCAAGGGTCCATCAGCGTCGGCGTATGTCACTTACGTGCACAACACAGATGCACTGCGCGCTATACAGAGTGTTAACAATATCATGATAGATGGGCGACTGATCAAAACCAGTTTGGGGACAACCAAGTACTGTAGCCATTTCATGAAGAACCAACAGTGTCCCAAAGGCGACTGTATGTACTTACACGAATTGGGCGATTCGGAAGCTAGTTTTACCAAGGAGGTAAAAGTTAAATGTCGAACTTATTTTTAGTCATTTAAATTAAATCTGGTTCATATTCCAATGTTAAAGGAAATGCATCAAGGGAAGCATCAAGAGTATGAGAAACGTTTACACGATGCTCTGATCGCGTCTTCTGGGGCGAATAATGCATCAGGAATCGGGGGATCAGCAAATGGAGCAACTGTAAGCGCTGGTGGCACTTCAAAAGCAAATGGTGACTCACATTCATTTAAATGTTTTCTAATCCATAATATAATTTTGTTGTTGTTATTGTGCAGCTTCAACAACCATGTCGTCATCGTCATCATCATCAACATCTTCGGTTTCAATTGCAAACACTTCAACTTCGACTTCAGCAAATGCGCAACAGAAGGAGGCGTGGCCCAGTTTATCAGTATCACCCGTTAATAGTAAGGAAACATTGGCAAGTGCCTGTAATGGAAGTGGAAAAAGCAAAAAGGAAAAGTTTCGCAATGAGAAAACGCGTCATGAGAAGAACAAATCGAAAAGCAAGCAAAATGCATACCCAAATTCAAATACATCAAACAAGGAGAACTTTATTCCAGACTCCAGAGCCAATACAAGTTCGTCATCGGCCACAGCAGCAGTTTCGATTGAAGACACGGTCGTTGCTTCAACAAAATCGGATGAAAATGTTGCCAGCAATCGGCCAAAAACGGAACGCAACAAGGAAAGAAGTTCGTTCAATCGGTCAACTGCTGCAAAGGATCAAAGAGAAACTAAGGAGACCAATCAAACACAGAGTAATAAACAGTTGGATCATTCCGAAGATAGTTTAAATACGAACAAGGACACGGACACTGACACGTCCAAAGGCAGTGAGAATGACAAAATATTCTCATTACCGAAAAGGTCATCGCCAAATGTCCATCGGTCCCTTAGCTCCAGCAGTGAAAACAGTGATGATCACATATCTGACAGCAGTGCGAGTGGAAAGAGTTCACCTGGTAATTTTAAGGAGACCCAATCCAATGCAAGCTCAAATGTCGAGGGTCAAACTGAAATTCCGATCAGTAATAATAATCATAGCGCAATAGAAAACGGCGTGTTTGTAAATACTGATGATGTAAATACAGATAGCATTCAGAAAACTTGCGATTCCGAGAGTAGAACAAAAGAGGAACTAAATCGGACATCTCCAGATGAAACTGAGTTGTTGAATCCTGCTGAAAATGACTGTGAAACGGAAGTATCGGGTAAGAAATGTTTTTCGAAAGCTTTAATACAAAACTATAGCAATAATGTTATTGCAAATGTCAATCACTAATTAAAATTGCAATGTTTAGATGCTCTCTCCAAGATGAACATATTCGATGACAGCAATAGCTTCTTCTCATCGTCACCCGCATTCCAGCAGTCGCTGTTGTTAAAGAATAAAGTTGAAGGGGATATACGACAGCCCCAAGTAACATCCTCTCATTTGCCTGATCTGCTGAATGGTAATTTCTTTACAATATTCTTATTTACACTTCCTATGGATTGACAGAAATCTTAATTCGTGCAGAGTTTACTAAATTCTAATTATATACAAAGTTGGATCATAATTTGTTTACTTTGTTTCAAATTTGAATTTTTGCCAGCAATAAATTAAATACGTTAATTTACATGTCAATTATAAATCATTTATTACAATATTTATTTTTATATAATTTTCCATGTCGTTGACGTCGACTGTCGTTATTATTTAATAACTATTCAACTAACTGGGCATATCAGGCATTGATGGTTACCAGAAACCACCCAACACAAATGGTAAATATCTCGTTGCTATCTATATCTATAGAGTATCAAACATTCTCCCCTAAAGGTTTAAGTAAAAGTTGTTAAAACTCAATGCCTTAAAATAAAATAAAAAAAGATTAATTACATTTTAATAAAAAAGATACAGTAATTAAAATTAAATTAAAAACCCGGTTCTGATCCGATTGGTTTGCAGTTTTGCTTCAAATATAAGTAAGCTTTGTAAATACCAAAAACTAATACTTAAATATGATGTTTTTCTACAGAATGGGAGGAAGCCTTTAAGAATGTCATGATACGCAACACACGGCAAGTGGAGGAGCAAGTGCTGCAGCAACAACATCTGCAACTGCAACAGCAGCATCATCATCAACAAGTGTTGCAACAGCAGGAAGAATTTCTACGCATGCACGATTTGCAGAAG
This sequence comes from Drosophila recens, assembly GCA_037043495.1. Taxonomy (NCBI): domain Eukaryota; kingdom Metazoa; phylum Arthropoda; class Insecta; order Diptera; family Drosophilidae; genus Drosophila; species Drosophila recens. Next base: position 19,640 of record JBAMBJ010002930.1, on the reverse strand, counting down.
CGAAATAATTTGGTTAACAATATAGGAATCGCTCATGCAAACGGCCCGCACGCTGGTATGATTTACTAGGAACCATATTCATTAGACATTTAATTAATTATATATTTGGTTTGTAGATTTTCCAAGCCACTTTCATAGCAACACAGTTGACGGCAACAGAAGCCAACCACATGGACCTCTGCCTCAGCAGCATCTTCTACAGCAACCTGATGAAAGTCTGTTAAATGTAAATAACGTATTTGGTGGAAATATGTCCAAGTTCTTTGACTTTCACAAAAGCCAGCAGCAAATGCATCAGCAGTATATTAATGGACATTCTCTGTTAAATAATGGTGATTCTCATCGATTGGCTGTATTTTTGGAAAATAGCCGTGCTAATCCTTCGCTTTTCGATAATGGTAAGTATCTCGATTTAACTAAGTTCCATTTTGTTAACTATTTTATAAATTGCAGGAATTTTAAATCAACAACCACAAGTACAAAAGCAGAGATTAATGGGAGCATTTGATAAAATCGTAAGTTTATAAATTTTACCTCCAAAAAATTGTTGTTCTAAGTAATTATATTCAAAATGTTAATTGAAAATTGCGGAATAGCATGTATTTTTAATTTAAAAAAAAAATTAAAAAACACTTAATTAACTTTTATTAAGTAAAAAAATTAAGAAATAAAAACAAAAGTATAAAATTAAATATAGGGCTCAGGAAGGGTATCAAATCTTTGGTCTGCCGACGATTACTTTGCTCTCTTGCAGAAAACACGTCGGTATATATTATTAATCGTAAATGTTTCTATTTTTAGAGTCCAAATCAACAACAAAGCACTCAATCACAACAAAATCGATTTTCACAAAGCTCTTTAGTGGACGACGACTTAGGTAACTTATTATTTATTATGCAACAATACATTATTAACCATAAATATAAAATTTTTTATGAAATGTGATAATCAAATGGGTCATTTTAATGATTATGGATTTGATAATCGCAACACGCTTTTAAAAAAACTTTAAGTGATAGGAAAAAATATCTGTTTATGTATCTTTTAGGCATTATAATACTATATATTATTTGTATCCCATGTTAGGTTTCGATCCGTTCACTGAAACCCAAAAGGGACTCGCAGAACTTATGGAGAATGAGGTAGTTCAACAGAATGTTAACATTGGAAATGTTGTACCAAAACCACCACCACAACAACAACAGCAACAACAACAACAGCAGTCGCAAGCGTCACATCAGCAATTGCTTGATAACATGCAGCGTGCCCGGATGCCTCCTCCTGGCTTTAATCATATGAATGCCTTAGGATTTGATGGCGCCGCCCGTGTACATACGAGTAAAATGCTGCCTTATATAAATATGGCCGGTAACGGACTCGGAAATAACAGTACGTCGGTCGAACAACAGCATCAAATTCAAATGGCAACCAACTGGAATCCCCATTTGGCAACACTGCACCAACAACAGCAAGGACCGACAATTGCTGACTCCCATTTACAGCATCAAATTGCCCAAGCTGCTGGCACCCACAACAAAGGCAAGCACTATTATATTTGTTATTTCTAATTATGCAGTATTCAGGCTACAATTATTGAAATTAAGTATTAAAAAAGAAAGGGTATAATAAAAATGTCTATTAGACAAAATGAAGTATTTTCAAAATTGTAGGGTATGCTTAAGATAAAATTGTGTTTACAAGCTTTATCATAATTTTTTAAGCTAAAGAAAAACGTTAAGTAATGGAAAACTGAAAGTAAACCAACTTTTGGCATTAAATAATTTTAATTTATTCAAATTTCTTTTTGACGAGGTACACCAAATAAATTTGAATTTTATGTTTAATTGGACACCTAGATAACAATTCTTTTGAAATAATATTTTATAATCGTACCCATTTAAATCAGGGACTGCAAATAATGATTATTTGATTTTTTGTAATGAAAAAATCATTCACTTAAATAACTTTGAAGCACCAAGAAAAATACCAAAATTCATCTTTATGGCTCATTTATGCATTTTCACCATTATTATAAATATTTCAAGTTTTATAGACTTGCTCACAAAATAATGATTCATTTTAAGTTACACTATCATTATTCTTGAGCAAAAAAACAAAACTTAAAAAATAATCATTATTTCGTGAGTTTTATATTTTGCTCAAAATAAAACTCAAGTTGCACATAACCACAGTGGGCTGTTTTATGTTTACATATTGTTGAATATGTTGAAAGCGTTGCACGTAAAGCGCTTTTCTGTCCCTGATTTAAATAGATTTTAAGTTTCAGATTTTTAAATCTAAATCTAAACGTTACACAAATCCTATTTTCAATAGTGCAGAACAGATAAAAAAAAAATCGTTTGGGTATCTCTGAGCTGTATACAGAGCTTTGACAAAGTAGTCCAGAACGTTCTAAATTTGTGCAGTATCCTTTCCAAACGCAGGAGAAATCAGAGTCTTGTATTTCTAATGTTATTTACAAAAATGCCAATTGTTTGTAGCACACATATTAATAATATATATTTTACTTAAACAGGATATAGTAGTAGTGACTGGACGACAATGGATCCGGCTATACTGTCTTTCCGACAATATTCATCGTTTCCGCATCAAGCTCAAATGCCACTCCATCAACAGCAACAAGACCTGTTTCTGCAACATTTAGCCCAAAATCAACAGCAACAAAATGGTCAAGGTAAGCCTGTCCCACTCTTTCTTAACAAATTGAATTGAAATAAATGACAATTTTGTATTATTTTCACAGGGTTCAGCAATCAATCTCAACAAATGCTTCCTGGTATGAACATGCCGAACAATTTGATTAACGGACAGTCGTCATCTCAGACACAGGTCAATGCCAATGTACAGGGTATGCTGGAGTTCTTAAAAAACCGTCAATTTGTTTAAATAATGTCTGAATATAATAGATTTGTTTACCTGTACTACTTATTAAATACTTATTACAATACATGCATATAGAAAAATCGAATATAAAAAATCGAAAAAATACGTTTTTAATATTTCTAAATTTGCAATCTTCAATTCGAAAGAGTGATTTGTTCTAAGAGGTCTGCATGGCAGTATTCAAATGAATAAAAAGTCGATTTTAATAAGTGACTTGGATGAATTCGCGAATTAAGTGAGATATATTTTTAAATGATTTTTTTATTGCTATTATAATATAGTTGTAATACATATGAAAATAATATAATTTATTTGTATATTTCATTTTGTACTACACAACAAGACAATTAACAAAAATGTATTTACTTACATATACCACAAATAGTTTTATTCGTTAAATCCGAGTCCTCGTGGTCATGGAGTGAAACTCAGCAGTACTAATAGACGCTTTAGCTTGAATATATTATTGGACTCCATCCTCTTAATTCCCAGCAATGTAATTAAAATAGTCGCTCAACTCTACGTTTGACATTCAATGTTTTATTTAAATATTTTAGAAACGGTGTATTACAACTCGCATTTCATCTTATGGATTTACGTGTATTAAAATAGGAATATAAATAGATTTTAAGATCCACATGACAAGCATGCATCCTTGTTTTCAAGAGAACACACCATATCAGCCATTTTGCGTTCCCGCTCAGTGTCTGTTTCGGTGCTGTTACTGACATTAAGATCTATTGAAGAATGTTGTTCAGTTGAGTTCTGTCCGTTAACTTCCAAAAGTGTACGATTTTTATCAACGGTAAATTGAATAGCATTTGCAGCTGGCTTAGTACGTAGATAATACATTCCAGTTTTGAGACCAGCTTTCCAGGAGTAGAAATGAATGGATGTCAATTTACCATAGTTGGGTTCGGCAACATGAATATTGAATGACTGACTTTGATCAATAAACGCTCCTCGATCGGCTGCCATTTTGATTGTTGACTTTACGGATATTTCCCATACGGTCTTATAAAGTTCGCGAACTTCTTGGGGAATGGACTCAATATTTTGAATAGAACCGCGACTGCCTATGATTTGGTTCTTCATATCATCATCCCACAAGTCCAGCTCGGTTAAATCACGCAACAAGTGATGGTTTACCACTTGGAACTCCCCGGACAGTACTCGTCTTGTATAAATATTCGAAGTGTACGGCTCGAATGATTCGTTATTGCCCATGATTTGTGCAGTGGACGCTGTGGGCATCGGGGCAACAAGCAAAGAATTCCGTACTCCATGTTCCTTGATGGCCGCTTTGAGCACCCCCCAATCCCAAAGATCTGTTGGTGTCTTATCCCACATGTCGTACTGTAAAATACCTTTGCTTACTGGACATCCAGCGTAGGTTTCATACGGGCCATCTCTTTGGGCCAGCTCACAACTGGCTTCCAATGCTCCATAATAGATTGTTTCAAAGATTTGTTGATTCAAGAGAGCCGCTTTCTCGCTTTCATACGAATAACGCATAAGAATCAACGCATCAGCAAATCCCTGAATTCCAATACCAATGGGACGATGTCTTAAGTTGGACTTTTTGGCCTCTGGCAGCGGGTAAAAATTGATATCGATTATTTTATTCAAGTTTTTGGTAACGATCTTTGTAACTTCCTTAAGTTTTTTGAAATCATATGTCTTTTCCGGTGTCACAAACATATTTAGAGCAATGGATGCCAAATTACATACGGCAATTTCGTCGGGTGCCGAATACTCAACAATTTCCGTACACAAATTACTGCATTTAATGGTTCCAACATTTTGCTGATTGCTCTTTCGGTTGCAAGCGTCCTTAAAGAGCATGTATGGTGTGCCAGTTTCCACTTGCGATTCAATAATGGCAAACCAAAGAGATTGTGCTTTAATAACACGATTGGCTCGTCCCTCTTTTTCATATTTGGTATAAAGAGCTTCGAAATTATCACCCCAAACATCCTCCAAGCCGGGACACTTGTGTGGACACATCAACGACCAATCCTCATTGGCCTCAACGCGTTTCATGAAGAGATCGGGAATCCACAATGCATAAAAGAGATCTCTAGCTCTATGCTCCTCTTTTCCAGTGTTCTTTTTCAGATCCAGAAACTCAAAGACGTCCGAATGCCAAGGCTCAAGATAAATGGCAAAAGCACCTGGTCTTTTGCCACCACCCTGATCAACATAACGAGCCACATTGTTAAACACTCTAAGCATGGGAACCAATCCATTGGAAGTTCCGTTTGTGCCACAAATGGAAGTGCCCTTGGCACGAATACAATGCACGTTGATTCCAATGCCACCAGCGGACTTGGAGATCATGGCGCACTGCTCAACGGATTTGAAGATGCCTTCAATTGAATCAGAGACCATTGTTAACAGAAAACACGACGACAACTGTGGACGATTCGTGGCAGCAGCAAAAAGTGTTGGCGATGCATGAGTAAAATATCGTTCGGAGAGTAAATTATAGGTCTCAACAGCGGAATCAATATCTTCACCATGTATTCCAATTGCCACCCGCATCAACAAGTGCTGTGGACGTTCTGCGATTTTGCCATTGATTTTCAACAAATATGAACGCTCAAGAGTCTTAAACCCAAAATAATTATATCCAAAATCACGATCATAAATGATGGCAGAGTTTAAACGATCTGAATTCTTTTTAACCACATTATAATGAAACTCCGATACCATTGGGGATGACTCCCTAGTTTCCTTATTAACGTTTCTATAAAGATCTTCAAAGACATCTGCAATTACAAAATAATTTATACAAATTTATTATTTTAATAAATTTATTTTTGTATCTTTTTTTCCAATTTACCTGAAAACACTTTTTTGGTCTCCTTGTGTAGATTGGAAACTGCAATTCTGGCCGCCAAAAGCGCGTAATCAGCATGTTGCGTTGTTAAACTAGCTGCAATTTCCGCAGCCAAATTATCCAATTCTTGTGTTGTTACACCACAATACAGGCCATTAATAACTTTCAGGGTGATGGATACCTAATTGATGATACAAGATAAAATATATGTGTAATTGAATTTAATATTAAATTGAACCATAACTAACTTTTGTACATTTATGTTAAAATAATTGTATCTTTAATTTACTGAACAGGAATGGTAAAGTTTTCCCAACAAATAGCAGTGTTAAAGCTCGCAATTATTGAATAATGTCAGAATTTACGCAAACGTTAAAATAACTGACTTAGCAACTAAGATTTAATATTTACCGAAGAGTTTATTTCATTTTTTTTTAATTAAATTAGTTGAAAGGATATTGAATTAGAAAATCTCGAAAGGGTTCTTTTTCCGACTCTGTCCTTAATTGGAGCAATCCTCAAGTCATGAAACATTTCATACTGGCAATCTGATCGCAGCTCCTAAAATACTTCCCAAAGTTACTGCTAGACCGTGTTCCAGGTCACAGTGGTATTCGAGGAAACGAAGCAAACCTCTAAACCACCATTGGTACCAATAAACCAAATCAGATTAACTTTATAAAATGTCTGCATGCCGGAAAATGAAAGCTAGTACAAATCTCGCAATATAAGTCTCACTGTTCCTTTAGATCATTTGTTGGCCATTTCATTCTTAACATCCGAATTCACTTTTGGAACCGATAGCTTTGGATTAGCTTTTATCTTCCGGTCGATAAGTCTCTCATCGTGTTTAGTGAAAACTTAGTTAAGATCATTTGTATGATTGCCGAATTGAATGACTTCAACAATATTTCGCCATTTTTTAAACTGGTTAGGATCGATTTCTACTGTTCAATCGTTGTACCAGGGCTCATTGTGGAGTTTACCTTAAGACTAAACTTATCAACGTGATCAAAGCCATAATGATGTGTATTAAAAGACAGAAGAAGCTGCGACATTATAATCACAATTGGAGATTTAGAGTCATTTCAAGTGTCTGCACAATGTAAACTGTGACATGAAAAATATCAATAATTTATGTTTTTCTTTGTTATAAGCACTATTTACATATGTAAATAGAATAGTATAATTTCTTAACCCATAAAGAAACACTGCTAAATAGAACTGCATTTGCATTTTGTTAATATCTTTACCATTTTATGCAGCTATTTGATCTTAAAGTTTTAATCTACCCTTGCACGAAATAAGCTGTGAGCCACTGTATAAAAGTACATAAAGCCATCTCTACAAATGTGTACATAAATATATTCAATTTATTTACCTAAATGTTCCTGATAACTACGCTTTAGGGTATCTAAGTGTTCTAGGTCTTTACAGAATCCACTGAAACTTTATCGGTATTATTTGGCAAAGCGTGTACTGCACAAACTGTATGTGGTTACACTTATTGGAATCCGCTAACTTGCCTATGACCTGTATGTATGTAGCTAATTTCACAAGATCTTTTGTCGAATGTAATGCATTGTTTTCCGAACTTATACGTCGGCTTTAAACACCAGCACAAACATAGAAACTTATTAAATTTAATCACTGCGCAATTTCACGAAATCAAGAAATTAACAGTTAGATTACCGAAAGGTTTCGCCAAACGATATATTTACAGAAAGCGTATCAAGACTCTTTACTCCAACTTGCATACATAACAGTACTAAGATAAACAGTTGTTAATAGCAAAAGTCGCAAATGATTTTTTACTGTGTTTAGCTCATTGTGCATGCATTAAAATTCATATACATACATACGTACATACAAATGCACACTAGCACGTACATACATACATACATATGTATGTACATTTGCAAATTTCATTATTCCCAATATGCTCAGGTATGTAGAAAATAAATGTTGATAGATATATTTATAGTACTTACGGGATCCACAAAGTCCATGTTCAAATTATAACATAGCTTTTGTATTCTGGATGTAATTTTATCAAAATGTATTTCCTCCTGCCTTCCATCTGCAAGTTGGATTATAAAGCATTAACACGGCACACACCAACTAACATTTGAGCATGTGTAAATAATGTTAGAAATTACCTCTTTTTATAACATATAGTTTGGTTGACTTCATTGACTTGGACTTATTCATATTTTATGCACACGCAACTGTAAACTTTTCACAAATGACGATCTGCTTGCCAATTACACAAAATGCGCGCCAAAATGCTCTACTGCCGCACACTCACATGGCTCGATTACAAAATCGATAACAAATAAAAGTGCATTCCTTAACTCGATCACTTCACGGTGTTAGTCAAGGTAGCGTCGAATTTAATTTTTTTGAGCACTGAATTGTCACAAATTTATCTATATATGAAATATATATGATGGAAAAAGGAATATCGGAAAATAGAAGAAAGACATACAGGCGTGCTACAGAAATCGCAAGCGAATTAGAATTCAGCAGAAAGCATTTCCGCACGGAAATTTCCTAGGTGCCCCAGAACCTCGAGGGATTTAATTTTTTTTTTTAGCATTTTCGCCAACCTTTTCGAAGTAGGCTGCTAAGCGTTGACATCTTCCCAGATTAAATTACCCAAGGGTTTGTTTACCTACTTTTTTAGGTTTTTCAAAGGAGAATAATCTGGGGTGCCACAGAAATCTCTTTCACTTGAATTTGACGTACATTTGTATGAAATTTACGTCATTTTTCAGGTGAAAGAGATTTCTGTGGCACCCCAGTATAAGTTTTTTAATTTTTTCTTATTTAATTTATATAATTTAAAGATTTACCTCAAAAGAGCTATTTTTTTAATGCTTAATTTAAAGAAAACAGAAGTGGTTCCATATATATATTTTAAATTCCTTACTTCGAATTCTGACTAGAAAATGTGGCATCGCTGCACTTGACTTCGAAAATCTAAAGCGAATTAGGTGGCAGCATCGGACGTTAGCGGATTTAGCGCTAGTTCATTTCGCGTACAATTATTCTGCGAATTGATCTGTGGCACAGCTAAATGAAATTGAGGTGAATTTCAAGCGAAAGCGATTTCTGTGGCATCCCTGACATACAGTGGCTCACAGCTTAAAGTATGCACCCTTATTTTTGCTTTAACTGCTATGTTAGTCAAGTTATCACAATTTTCAAAAATATTTTTGCTAGTATTTTTATAATTTTTTGAAAACTGCAAAAAAGGCACTTTTTGCATGAAAATGAGGAAAAATGGGTTAAAATAGTCATTTTTAGGATTTTCAAAAATTATAAAAAATACTAGCAAAAATATTTTTGAAAATTTTTTTTTGCAGTTACTCTTTGAATTGTTCCAAGAATTTTTTTGCAACCCAACATTTTTTGGAAAAAATCGAGGAAAAAGTTTTGAAATGTGACTTTTACATAACTTCGAAATTTTCCAAGGGTACTCAATATTTTTAAAAAAGTTTTGTGTCATTCAAACGGAATTTACACGACCTTTCCAAATATATTTTTTTTATTGTGATAACTTGACTAACATAGCAGTTAAAGCAAAAATAAGGGTGCATACTTTAAGCTGTGAGCCACTGTACATACATTATTGTTAAATTAAGAATTACAAGTAAAGTTTATTTGAACATTGTTTAACAGGAGGACCAACAATGTCACAAGAAATGAATTATCTTCCCGGCACAGCGTGAGCCCGGCCCGAGTTCACAATTTGGTTGTTTAATTTATCCGAATATCAGGGGTGCCACAGAAATCAATTCCGCTTGAATTTCACTTAAATTTCCTTCCGCTGTGCCACAGATCAACCCACTGAATATTTTTGAGCGGAACGAGTCACATACATAGTCCGATTCAGATTTTCGAAGTCAGGGTCAGCGATGCCACATTTTTTAGTCAGAATTTCAGAGTTTAAAGTTGTCGAAAAACATTTTTTGTTTGTCGGGCCAAAAATTAAATTTTAAAATTTTTTTTATATTAGCTATACAAAATCTATAAATTAAATAAGAAAAAATTAAAACCTTTTGTTCTGCAATGATAAACTTAAAAAAGTTGCTAAGCAAACCCTTGAATATTTTGTGTGAGAAGGTGTCAACCCTTAGCAGTCCAGTTTGAAAAGGTTGGTGAAAATGCTAATACAATTTAATCAATCGAAGCTCTGTGGCACCTCGGAAAATTCTATTTCACTTGTAATTTCCGTAGCAACGGTGATAAAAACGACAACGCCAATGAAGTAAGTACTTTTCTTTGAATAGGATTTTTGCATACGTTTGGTCGCGATGTGATTCTGAAAAGATTGGGTAACGATAGTGACAAAATTTTTGAATTCTCAAAATTGATACAGTGTGCCACTAATGTCTTCATACACCATAAATTTGCGTATAATAAAAATGTTTTGATGCGGGTTTTTTATATTAATCTTTTATTCACTTAAATTCCATTCTAATGATACAAAAATTGCTTTAACCCATTAAGTACCCATCGAAAATTTTGAATTTTAAAAACAGTCAGTTTTTTTTTTATGAAAATTAGGAAAAAGGGGTTAAAATAGTAATTTTTGAGATTTTCAAAATAAATAAAAAATACTAGCAAAAATGTTTATGAACATTTTTTTTGCAGAAACTTTTCGAATTGTTTCAAAACATTTTTTGCATTAAAATAATTGTAAAAAAAATCGAGGAAAAAGATATACTTTTTTTAAAATTCTAAATTTTCGATGAATACTTAATGGGTTAAAGAAATTTTTGAATCATTAGAACGGAATTTAAGTGAATACAAAATTAATATGAAAAGCCCTCATCATCTTAACTATACCCATATTTGACAAATTTATGGTGTATGAAGACATTAGTGGCACACTGTATATGCTTAAAATAAGTAAAAAGATTTAATTCTTGTATTCTTATTGTATTCGTTGCAATGTACACTCAGACCAACATTTATTCGTACACCCTTTTTTATACTTTAACAGCTATATTAGTCAAGTCTTCACATTGAAAAAAATATATTTGGAAAGGTCGTTCGAATTCCGTTTGAATGATGCAAAACTTTCCTTAACCCATTAAGTACCCATTGAATATTTTGAGTTCAAAAAAACGTAAATTTTTCAACTTTTTTCCTCGATTTTTTCCAAAAAATGTTGGGATGCAAAAAAATTCTTGAATCAATTCTAGGAGTGATTGCAAAAAAAAATTTTCAAAAATATTTTTGCTTGTATTTTTTAAAATTTTTTGAAAATCCTAAAAATGACAATTTTAACCCACCCATTTTTTCCACTTTTTCCCACTTTTCACACAAAAAGTGCATTTTTCGCAATTTTCAAAAAATTTTAAAAAATACAAGCAAAAATATTTTTGAAAATTTTTTTTTGCAATCACTCCTAGAATTGATGTAAGAATTTTTTTGCATCCCAACATTTTTTGGAAAAAATCGAGGAAAAAAGTTGAAAAATTTACGTTTTTTTGAACTCAAAATATTCAATGGGTACTTAATGGGTTAAGGAAAGTTTTGCATCATTCAAACGGAATTCGAACGACCTTTCCAAATATATTTTTTTCAATGTGAAGACTTGACTAATATAGCTGTTAAAGTAAAAAAAGGGTGTACGAATAAATGTTGGTCTGAGTGTATGTAATAGGGAGAAGGAAGCATCTCCGACCCAATAAAGTGTATATATTCTTGATCAGCATCAACACTCGAGTTGATACAGCCATGCCCATCTGTCCGTATGTTTGTCCGTCTGTGTGAGGGTCTAGATCTTAGAGCTAGAGCTGGCACACAGTCTTTTATAAACCCCACGCAGGTCAAGTTTGTTTCAAATTCATAACGTTAATAACATTATCTATTAATTAAGGCTATCATCCTACTTAAACGCAAAAGGATCGGACAAACAGAAAGGTGGTAATGCCTGATTTAAGTTTTAAGAAATGTAAGTGCACAAGAGCATGCAAAAATAATTAAATATTTTAAATTTATTTAAATAAGTACAGGGTATCCTAAAGTCAGTCAGCTTGACTATAGCCTTTCCCGCTTGTTTATAATAAAAACGTATTTAAACTTTTTTACTTTTTTTAAATTCTTCAATTACGTAACCAATATAATAGCCGGTATGATTTCGGTTTACAAAACAATTTAAAAAAAAAAAGATACAATAATTTTTAAAACAAATATTCAATAATCAATTGGTTTTTAGAGGCTATTTCGGTTGGAATAATTTCGGGTTTTGGGTTTCGGTATAATAAAAAAGAAATGTTTCGGTTACGGTTTCCAATTTCAATCGGTCAATATCGGTTACGGTTATGGTTACATAAATAAAATAAATAAAATTTCTATTAATATTTGTAAAATTTACAGGAAATATAAAAGTTTTTTGCATTTTTGTTGTATTTGGCTTCTTCAGTTTCAAAGTGCAACTTTTGAAATTGCTAAAAAAATTTAAACTTTTTTCGTATGAATATTTCCTGATGCCTTTCGGGCCTTTCGACGAGCCTCTGGTCCACTCGAAAAAAGCGCATGTATTTTTTGTACAAAGAGCTAAATACTTAAATTTGCAATAGGGGTTTCTGTCTATTACACACAGATCCAGTTTCATTTCAATGTAAAATGCCTCACGCTCGACCCACAACAATACAAAATCCAATAATAAAACAATTATGTGTATAATTTTTGTTGTTTTCAAATCATATGTATTTCATTTACAGTCAATACAATATGTCAAGAAATCGTTTTAAAAGCAAAAAAAACCTTTTCTTGGTTTTAAATGTTATTTCTTAATTAATTTTATATGTATGGTATTTAAAACAAATTTAAAAGAAAAGAAATATGATAATAATGAAACAAATATAAATAAAAGATTATGAGCCGAACCTCGCAGAACTGGTTCGGTTTGGGTTTTTAGTTTCATGAACCGAACCATTGAAATCACACTATATTAATTTAACATTTCATATTATTAAATTAGTTTCAAATGTTTACAAAATTTGCAAGGAAAAACGTAAGCAATTTTTTTTTTAAATTAAATTAAGCAAAAAATCTAACCAAATCCTTAGCTTAAGGGGGTTAAAAAACCGGTACGCGATCTATAGGATCGAGCCACCGAACCGATCCGAATCTTTTCCCAAATTTGGCAGATAGTAATCTTCGTTACTCTTCACATATTTATAATCTGGAAAATATAAGCCCAAAACTAAAATTTGCTAAATATTTAAGTAAAACATTAAGTTTACAAATTATCTGCTGTAAGAATTGGAAAAGTGTATCATATTGCTTTTGTAAATATTTTGATTATGTATTTATTTGATTGATTGTCTTTCTTGTGCATTATTATATTTAGTAGTTTAACAACATACTGCTTATAGTAAATATATATACATACTACACTCATACATGCTCTTATTTATTTATTGTACATATATACATTATATACATGTAGATATGTATTAAAAATGCCCAATAACTGGGACTGATGTGTACTTATTTTCAATTCTTATTGCCCCTTTTGCGATTTAGCTAATTTTACATACTTACTTACATATATACATACATACATACGTGTGTAAGTGTAAGTGTGAGCACTTATTGCTATGTGTGTGAGTAAGACGCGGAGCTACTCATGGAGTATACCGTGATCCATTAAATTCTTAATACAGGGTATAATAAGCTAATGCAGACACGAGCACAAGATCATTTTAAAGATACATAAACTTGATTTTCAAATCGCTCGTATAGGCAACTCAGTAAATACATTTAGTCAAGTAACTGCTTTCATAATTAATATAATAATAAGCCAAGAAATATTATTTTTTGTATATTGATAAATAAAATATGCACCTGCAGTTTATACTAAGTATCGTAATTGTTTTTAGAAAATAAAAATGTACAATGTACATAAATTTATATTTACGACTTTTCAGATTCATGAGTTTTTTTTCACAAATAAAATATGACTTCTAAAATTTGTTAAAAAATTACTAAGGCACTGCTTGTCAGATTACACGGTATGCCGTCGTCTTGTAAGCTGCACTCAATTATTGTACATGAGCTACTTTAAAGCAGTGCAACAGCATGCAATAATGCTGAGTTTTGATTGCTCGTGTCACAAGTTCACAAACTGCATTCGCACAAATGTGTGTGTGTGTGTGTGCTTGAGTGTGTGTGTGTACACTTACATACATACACATGCACTTACTAGCCTATAGGGTATCATATGCACTTACAAGTACAACCAAATATTCAATACGTGCATAAATATATGCAAACATTCAAACATATTTACATATGTATGAATGTGATTAATGTTGGCATATTCAATTGTTGCGATTTTGCATTTCATTTGCGATTAGCATTTCAGGGCGTCCCGACGGTTAATCAAGATTATTATTATTTTTCGAATTAAATTAAGCGACTATTTCTAAATGTTTGCATGTATTTTCGTACGTATGTATGTATCTGTATCTGAATCTGTATTTGTATCTGTGATCATTTCTCATTTAACTAAATAGAACAAATTTATATGAACTTGATTTATTTACAGTTTAGTTGCTCTTTCTAGTAAGTAGGTTGACATTGCACACATAAATACATACATACATATGTATATGTATCTACATACATACATATGCACATACATACATACAATCTAGTGTTACCAATTACTTATAGTATACCTTTAACTCGATTAACAGCCTAAATTGAGTCTAAAAAATTAAGCTCTAAATCGAGTTGAACATTTTTGTTGTGGTGTTTTTTTTATTAAGTCACAAAGTGAATTTTCCTGTGATTTGAATCATGGACTGAAATCCTCTAACCCGTTAAAGCCGATAATCGGGGTATGGGGATATCCCTTACCAGGCTTCATATGTACAGTGAGTGCAACATAATATGCTACGGATCAAAGTTTAGCAATTAAAATCCGAGCAAAGAAACGTTTAAATGAGCATATAAGGAAAAATATTCCAGTTAAAATATTATTATTTTGTAATTTAATTTCTCAAACTCATTAGAAAGAAAAAATGTTAATATTCATCTCGGTCGTAATAAAAACTATTTAGACGTCACTCGGTTTGTCTATACAGGGGTGGTCAAAGGTTTAAGTGTTGTAAAAATACTTTTGACCAACCCTGTATAAGTTTCCCGATCTCAGTGACTATAAAAGCAGGCGACTTTAATATTTGTAATGTAAATGTATGTATGTACATATGTATGTATGTATGCTTGTGTGTGCAGTTTCCATTACATTGTTTTCCCAATAATATGACATCATATATTCAAAACTTTGGTCGACATTTTATCGATTGAAAAATTCATTTATGACATTTGGGATAGCAAAAGTAACATTAAATATTTGTAACCTTTGGCTTATACATATTTATTATTTATAAACTATCTGTTTATATTATTCGTCACAAAATTGGATATCAGAAGTTTTGGGGCATAAAAATGTTTTCGTCACTAGACTTTTACCTCGTAAAAAGGTTTTTTATAAGATTCTTTATCCAAGTAGCAAGAACATGAACCACCCAATTCAATTGATAATATCAGGTAAAATGTTTTCTATGTAACAAGAGTGAAAAAAATAATCAGATTCTTAGAAAATATGTTACTAACGAAAGAAAAAAAAAATGAGTTCGGATCCAAACTGCGACCTCTAGGTGTCCCGCAAGCAGTCAACCTTTAACTTCAAGCCTCTAACTTTAACAAGCCTCTAACTTCACGAATTCCGGCGGAAATGGCTTCAAAAAAAATTTAACGTGTAGCTCCAAATATGGATAAGCTTTCCTCCAAGCTTCAACGAATTATAATAACTCTTTCTCAGTTAAATTCCTCTGGTTCCCTTGTTTTAGATCAGTGGTCGGCACCTACACATTCATACGTTTGCATTGCGTTAGTGTGCATTTTTGTTCGTCTAACAGCGACGCAAAAGAAACAAATCGTAGCAGCGACGCGTCGCGACGTGTACGTGAGTGTACGTGAGCGGCAGCGCAGTCGCCACGAAAATTTCCTATGAGATCGAGATAGGGCCGTGCCGATAGCTGTTTTAGTTTCATCTTTAAGGGGTTTTTTTCTTTCATCAACTGTATTAATTTGATCATAATAACTATGTTGATCATTTTAATTTCTAAATATTTCTTTTTATTGGGTTTTGAATTATGCTCTATATTTCGATTAGGTTTTTAATTAGAAAACTCTTTATGCTGGATTTGGTGAATAATTTATTAATGTTAATTAATTTTTTTCAGGCCAAAATATGCACTCAACTTTAACGAATACGTCGGCGAATGAAACTTCTATGGAGGGCAAATTATATGCGGACAAAGACAAGTAAATATCACATGAACATTACTATATTGATATACAAAAAGAAAACGAATTTTCAAAGAAATTAAGTTCATAAATTGAAATAAATACTTCGATACTATAGCTTCAAGAACCTTTTAAATCAGCTTTTCTTCCTATATGTCACTTTGCCAGTATTAATCCCCCGAGCGTAGGGATTATAAAAGTTAAAGAAAATCATATTA
The DNA here is from genome assembly GCA_037043495.1 of Drosophila recens. Classification (NCBI taxonomy): domain Eukaryota; kingdom Metazoa; phylum Arthropoda; class Insecta; order Diptera; family Drosophilidae; genus Drosophila; species Drosophila recens. The sequence goes on along the minus strand of JBAMBJ010002930.1, from coordinate 3,335 downwards.
AAATAAATTTCGATACGAAAAAACAAGAATGCGTGATTTGATACAAGTGTACCAGTTTTAAAACGAATTATTTGGTACAAACATACTGGTTATGGCAAAAATGTACCAGTTTTGGTACATGTACCATTTTTTTGCAAATGCACCATCTTTAGTACAAATGTACTAAATGTAAGCTGTGTCACCCAGTGGACCAAGCAACGGACGTTGAGCGAGAGTCCCGCCAAAAGCTCATAAATTGGCTTACAAATCAGTGTTGCCAACGCCTCTACACAGAAAAAGGCCGGTTAAATCCAATACAAAGACAGAAAACTGACAAATGTTTTTTTAAAGGACAAAAAATCTGGACAAACTATGATTTCTTATTAATACATATAAAAAAAAATAAAAAATAATATCATAGCTTTAAAAATTACTGCAATATTGTAAGTGTTAGCTCTTTATTAGCTAGTAAAATATTTTCCACAGGAGATGCATCAATTGTTTCTTTAAGGCCCTATTCTCCTTCAGATTGCTGTTTTTGGACCTTTTTTGAAAAAATTCGCATTTGAAAACGCAATAAGATATTTGAATTTTGTTGCTTTTATTGAATTAGTAATTAATGAAAGAAAATAAAAAAATTTTTTTGCCTCGACACGAGGGGTGTTCAAAAAGTAATGAGACTTCAAAGTTGGTGGTGCAAAAAAAAGGTGTCGTCATGGCGGCCACGATTCCGGGTCTCCGGAGCGTCTGAAAAAAAAAAATATAGGGTTATGATCAGCATAGATGTAATTCTGGCCCGTAGCAAAATAAAAATTTTGCGATTTTTTTTGTCAAAATGGCGGCACTTGAAATTGAAAAATCGAATTTGGACCCATTTTTTTGTAGTTTAGTGTAAAAAAAAATAGTAAAAAAAATCGCAAAATTTTTATTTTGCTACGGGCCAGAATGGTGACAATTCTACGCCGATTAAACTTTGTTTCATCGAAATCGGTTCAGTAGAACTGGCGGAATCGTGGCCGCCAGCTCGAAAAACGTGGTTTCGAGATAAACGCGTTTAAAGTTTTGACTTCACTTGCATTAACACTAACATTGCTGGATAAAAATAGCCATATCTCCTTAAGTATTTCGAATTTCTAAAAATCCTTTTAGGGGCATATTCACAACTACCCAAGCTATAAATAAATGCAAAAAAAAAAAAGTCGAAAAAAATTTTTTGCTGAAAGAGAATAGGGCCTTAAATTTCAAAGATTTTCGACGATCCGAACTTGATAAATTCTATGAGCGACTTAGAACAATGAAAAAAGGATAAATAAAGGATGAAGTAAAATAAATTAAAAAAAGGCATTTTTTCCGGATAGGGGACGTTTGAAAATTTTTCCGGAAATCGCAGTTCCAAAACGGACAAATCTGTCCGCAAAAAGGACAAATTGGCAACACTGTTACAAATAGACAACTTGCGGTCAAACACCGTGCGACGACCGAACCTTCGCCAAACATGCGTTGTTGAGCCATAAAACGGGACGAAAACGGACCGTAAGCGGATCGAACGAAGTCATGTCATGTGGCACGCAACATTTTATAAAAAATACTAACAAAAATATTTTTGAAAATTTTTGCAGACACTATTAAAATTCTTTGAAGAATTTTTTTGCATCTCAACATTTTTTGTAAAAAATCGAGAGTAAAAGTTGAAAAAGTGAATATTTACAAAAACTCAAATATTTTCGATTATTTTCAATATTTTCAAATTAAAAGTTGATATAACATTAGTTTTCTGTAAATACTATTTATTAGGTTTGTATTTTAGTTAATTGTAATTGATGCTTTTGAATAAAGTTGCTCTTTGTGCTGGTTGAAATAAGCTTTGAGCCACCGTATATTGTGTTGCAAAAGATTTTTTGTGTTTTTTTTTCTGCATTTTGTGTTGTGCCAATTGCTGGGAGTCTGCACGAGCACATGGTCTGTGTGCGAGTTACCCAAAATAATATGAAGTAAGTAAATAATAACATAGGTATTAACGTAATATATGCAAATGCGGATTTAATAATAATAATATTATTATATATTTGTACAGCAACCACAAAACAAGAGATGGCGATGGAGGCAGCATGCACAGCATACAGAAAGCGGAAAACTGCTTGTGGATGAAGGAGACGACCTCGGAAGTTAAAAGTTAATTTTTTATATTTTTTAGATAAATATTGTGTATTAAACGAAAAAAAAATTAAATAAAATTTAAAATATTCAGAAAAAATATCATTTCATATTAATTTTAAATATTAGAAAAGCACCGTTTGGGTATTGCGTATCGTATTTGCCAAATTTTTCTGCCACAAACTAAGCGACAGATTACTCATATTTCTATCACTTTCAGATCTGAAAACGTAGTATATAAAACTATAATTTTTGCTATCATAAATGAAATTTTGGTAAACTGGGCAGCGTGCTGCAAGCAGTGCGTGTGTACTTTACTGAAAGCAGTACGTGTGCACTTTACAGGAAGCAGTGCGTCTGTTTTATTTTGGGAATTTGCTTGTGTTTTTATCTAATTCTTGTTTCTTTACTTTTTGTACAGAGTTACCGAAGAAGTCTCAAATACGCCCAAGGCTAAGCCACCCTACAGCTACGTTGCTTTGATAGCAATGGCCATACAGGTAATGTAATTGCTTCCATTTGAATTTAATTGTAATTGTAAATGTAATTGTAAATGTAATTGTATCTTTCAGAACTCTGCAATGAAGAGAGCCACATTAAATGAAATCTACAACTTTATTGCCTTAAAGTTTCCATACTTTGAGCAGAATAAAAAAGGATGGCAGAACTCGATTCGTCATAATCTCAGTTTAAACGAATGCTTCGTCAAAGTGCCCAGAGAGGGGGCTGGTGACCGGAAGGGGAATTATTGGACTCTCGATGTGCACTACGAGGATATGTTTGAGAACGGCAATTACCGACGAAGACGGCGAATGAAGCGTCCGTATCGCAATATCAGCCAGTTTACCGGTTCACACTCTTTAACCGATTCATTTAAGTCGAAAGCAACAACAACAACAACACTGCACCAAATACCGAGTCAAGCCATTTACCAGTACAATTCCACGTATGTAAATACTCTAAAATAAATAGTAATTTCGATTTATTTATAATGCTATCACTTTTAGCTCCCAATGGATGACTACCCAAGCATCTCATCTTAATGCGTGTGGTTCTAGAATGAATAGCTCCAAAAACTGCATGGTAACTTCATTTTAGTATCCATAATATTTCTAAATTTTAGTTTTTTAAATATGCAAGTATTCATTTATATATACTAGATCGTTCAAAAAGTCCCCGGACTGACACATAGGCCACTCCAC
>JBAMBJ010002929.1:0-28659 GCA_037043495.1 Drosophila recens | reverse complement strand
CAAAGTTTTAGTCTAATTTACCTTCTACAGTATCTGCTATATTCAACCTGAAATACCTAAAATTAATTTTCGAAACGTTTTTGAAACCGAGTTCGAAAAGTAAAAACATGCCCATTTCGATCGCAATTGGGAACAGCAAATGGTAAAGCGATCCTTTTCGTTTTTACTTTTTGAAAACGTTCGAAATTCGGAAAAGGCCAGAATCATGAGATTCATTAAGCTTAACTATTTCTAAAAAAAAATAATAAAAAAAACAATTATTTTAAAAACATGATATACACGCTAGATCGCGCCAGTTGTGCTTCTACTTTTTCACTTGCTCTGCTTTTTAGAAGAGAATCTCATCTAATTTTAACACCACCAAGATATTATTTTTTCTTACATTATATCAAAAGTTATTAAGCGTAAAATGACTCTTTTTTTTATAAAATACCTATGTTTTAAAACATAAATTATGATTATACTTAGTCCTACTTTTTCAATGCCTAGTTTAGCTCTCCGATAACAATCAAAGAGATATTTTGGCATAAAATACAATAGAAGTTAATGTAAAATTTAATAATTTCTTGAAGAAAAATTACTTACAAGCTTCGACGACTCGGATATTGTTAGAAATTCTCTTAAGGCGAAATGTGAATTCAGCGCCATGTTGCGAAACTTCCAAAAGGATTCGAGCTTTGTCCGGCACTCACGGCAGATAATTGTAGGGAATCCATCATTTGGTAATGGCTAAAATAGACAAATTCAATAATTAACTACATATCATAGGCAATAGTTTATAAATGTTTATATAGCAGATATGGGTAAGATTGAACCGTTTTCAAACTGGAAACGAGAAAATAAGCAATGATATAAGAAAATAAATGTCAAGACGCTTGATTTTTTTTCATGCTATAGCTACCGAATTTCAGAATGTTACTAAACTTTGGGAAGCGGATTTAAATACACAAGTTTAGTTTTTTTGGTGTAATTCAATTTTTAAATTAAACCCTATATGCGGAAGACAGTGGATCATAAAACTTTACAAACCGATTTTCCTTTCCCTTTTGATCTAGTCTGCTCCATAGTATTTAAAAAATTAATCAAATCTGAGAAAGTACGAAAGTAGCCTTTGCGCCTAAAGAATTTTTCACATTTTCTATCACAGGTGGACAAAATACAGTTATATTTAAGTTATCATTACGACAAAAAATAGTAGATATCTTTATCGTTAGTTACTACAACTTTAGCGATAATATTCTATCCTCAGTTCTCAAAATTTATTTAAATAAATAGCGTGAAAGCATTCGAAGTTATATTTTACGAATTGGAAAAGTAGTGTAAATCGTTTAGTAAATACATTGTATACAAATAAAATATTTCAGATATTGGGATCAAATCTAACATATTTTTATCAAAGTACCTCCCACATAATTAATATAAAATATAAATTCAGTTTGATTACAATCTGTAAGATATTTAAATAGCATATGCTCAGATGACTTCTGGCCAATTGGTCTAATAGGAATAATTTTTTGTTGTTTGACAACTTCAAAGTTCGGTTTAACAAAATAAAGAAGTTTGTAAATTATGGAACCATTTGCAAGTGTATCTAGACTTCGCCACCCCAAAAATAATAATTTATTTTATTTTCTACTTTTCTTATTTTAAGAAAATCTTTTTCACAGATATCATTAACGACATGTTTATATTTGAGATAACCATGTCAATAGCGACAAATGTTTATAATATAAAAGAAATATAAAACACTTTGTCTCGCTCGCACTTATTAGTTATCCATAAGATGCTGAATGTTGTAAAAGTGAGGTGTATAAACGTAATTCCAGCATAAAGTATTAAAATTTAAGTTTATGTGTATGTATGTATGTATGTATGTATGTATTTACTTTTATGTACATATGTATGTATGTTTGCACCACATTAGATTGGATATTGTAATTATTAATATCTCGATAAATATATATTCATTTATTATTTATTTACATAGGTTTTTAATAAAAAGTACTCCATGTATTTTCAAATGTAAGCAACTATATTCTATAGGTATACAAAGTTGCAAACTCAGAGCAGACATTTCTTTTATTTTTGAAGTGATGGTAGCGTAATCACACACAATCACATGTATGAATGTGCATACAAACGTAGTGAGCACACACACACTTGCACACACATAAAAAAGCACGCAGACATACGTACATACTGACTCGTACGTACACACATCGATATATCCATATGCACAAGTGTTGGTTTGTGTGTTGAATTAAAAACAACTTTGCCTTACCTTAATAGAGAGACAGTTGAATATCTGAATTGTAATGTGCGGTGATGAATCATCTTTATGCTCTTGATTGTAATTTTCGTTGCTTGAAGTATATTCGCCGATATCATGAAATACATGTTTGGTTGATGTTGATGACGATTTTGCATTATCGTGAACAATATCGTGTTGCTTCTTGTGTAGAAATTGTTGCTCCTCATGGCCAATTGGATTTGTTGCTTCGCTCTTGATTACTTCTTTCTGCGATTGCAATTGCAATTGTGATGCTGTTGGTTGAGCTTGCAGCCGAGCTTTATTGGAAAACATGCGAGCATAGATATTGTTTTCAGTTGTGCATGGCGGGTTGGCAATAGCAGAAGGCACACTCGGTGTGTAATTGTTTTTATGTTGAGATTGAGGATTGCATGGGGCCACTTCTTTATTGCTTTGCTCTGTTGATAACGAGTTATCACTTTGGTAGCAACATGTATTTGGGTCCGAAGCATTGCAGACACATTTCGACGCGTTCTCATTAATATTGCACTGATTGGCGTATAATTTATGTTGGCTGCTAACTGTTTCATTTGCGCCTGTCTCACTATTATAAATTTGTAGATCTCCGATATCGCACTCATTAACCAAAGTGAGGCACAATCGACAAACTTGGCGATATTATGTGGTACATTATACATAATTATATGTTATTTTTATATGTTTACACTTTTAATGAACTCACACACTCTTATTCTTTGTTATATTAAAAATTATAACTTTAAAACAAATTAGAAAACAAATGTAAACACTATTTGTCACTTTTTCATTGTTTTACAATCCACATTCAGCTCACTGAAAATAATTTAGTTCAGTAGTTCTTTTAGACTGCGATAACATCGTGAACTAGTAGTTCTCTTTAACTCAGTTCATAGCCCCACATTGCCGTTTTTACTATTAATGGACGATGAGACTAGATGCGTTTCGATAAACTCAGCCATATTATCTAAAGTGAAATGTATTAGTTATAGACAAATATGACAAAGATGTTTAAGGATAGTGGGGCTAAAAACATTGTTCACAAACACGATAAGCATTTGGAACAAAAATGAAAATACAAGTAATTTATTTTTTTCTCAGATCCATTTACAATTGCAATACAAATCGAAATACCTTACATTACCTTTCCTTTTCAGTTAGTTCAAACCCATTTTCACTTAATACATACATAAGGCAGTTCATATTTGTCTATGCAATCAGTTGCAAAATTTCACTGGTTTATACTTAAAAATGGGAATTCACAGTTTTCCAAAACTTTCCAAACCTTCAATTTAAGATTAGGATTGCAATATAGAAAAAACTAAGGACGGACAAAATATAGAACGAAGCCGATTATATTTTGTGAATTATTTTGAAAAAAGTTAGAAATCGCCATACATTGAAATGTAAAAATTCGTGAAATGCGGCACTTGGCAATTTTACATGTCGAAAATGACCGTTTTAATACAGTCAAAGAGCACATCGTAATAAATTACATAAGCAATCCCTGCTTTCTTGCCAAATGTGCTGCATTTTCAATCTGATTCAATTTTTTCGCATCTACTTTCGATAAGTTTTACCTAACTGCGTCAATAATAATAATTATACTCGGGTGCAATTGCGTCCTAGCTAAGCGATTCATCGGCTTAATCGATATTTTTCTTGCAACACGTCTTTTTATTGGGCGTTCTACTATAAGTTCGATTGCTTGCCAGTGCCACCACTATATTTAAAAAAATCATTAGATTTTTTTTATAAATTAATACAAAAAATTCATACATGCATAAAATTGATTCGGAGTATGTATCCTGCGTTTATTTATAGCCAATATACAAAAAGCCTCCCTGCATATTGATGCTATATTTGTGCCCAAGAAAATACGTACAATATCTAATATTCACAACTATATACACCCTTATGTAGTGTGTACATATGCTTATACATATTTTATATGTGCACATGTATGTAACGGAATGCATACATATGTACGCGTTAAATGTGTGTTTATAGTACATATGTACGCACATTGTCTATATAGTCATTTAGTAACAACGTAGTAAGTCCTTATGAGTTTTTTCGTCATTCTGGGCTGCCACAGAAATCGCTTTTGTTTGAAATTTAAGTGAAATTCAAGCGAAAGCGATTTCTGTGGCACCCCCGATTGTTTGGGATTGTTGTGAGTCGCATACATTAATTAGAGCGGACATGTGTTTGTTATTTATGCATAAATGGTGTTCAAGCAAATAAAAGCCTGTGGACGAAATTACATGAGTCAAATATCAATTTGTGTTATAGTTTCAATTATACAATAAATTTGTTTATGTAAATACTTTAATGCATATAAAAATTGCCTAAGAGCAGCCTAACCTTCATCCCTTAGATCGTTGACTTAAAAGTGCAAATAATGTTGAATATTGATGTCATCTAATTTCTGTGCCAATTTAGCTTTTGTTCATAAATCATACAAATGCAAAATAAAAAAAAAAGTGATCTAGCCGATAGTTCTTCCCCTGAAGATACCCGGTGCAGTACAAGTAATTTTTCAAACAAAGAAAAAAGTCCGTAATTTTTTTCAAATGGCTAAACCCAATTGTCCTACTATTTTTATTTAACTTGATTCACGGAACTTTAGTAAAATAAGGAGTAAACAAGTTTTATTTTATTTTGGCCTATTTAAACTTGTGTTTTCAATGCTGTCAAAACAATTACTCGACAGTGTGTGCGCAGAAATCAATCAAAAGGTCAGTAATTCTTATATCCTTGATTGTTCTTCCACTGACGATGAAACTAGATCCTCTTAAGTAAAGTAAATTAAAGTTAATTATTTCATACACTTAATATTCTATACATACATTTTGTAATTGCAGCTAACATAAGCTAGTGGATTCATGATGGCTTCCACATCAGACAACGGATTAGTTTTAAGTGGATACCAAAAGAAATTGAAAACTATGAAAAAGAAGTTTTTCGTATTGTATAAAGAAACAACCGATAAAGCAGCACGTTTGGAATATTACGATACTGAAAAGAAGTTTATGCAAAAGGCAGATCCAAAGCGGGTTATCTATCTTAAGAGCTGCTTTAACATTAATCGACGGATCGATACGAAACATAAATTTGTATTGGCTCTGTCATCCAGAGAAGGTGGCTTTGGAATTGTCTTGAATTCGGAAAGTGATTTACGCAAATGGTTAGATAACCTCTTATCCATACAACGAGATAATGTAAATAGATCGGATCAAATCTATACACCTTACGGTAAGTTTAATTAGGTTTAACTTTTCAGAGAGGCTTACTGCCCGTCAGACTTCCCAAATATTCAATATATTTTGAGAGCTGACAGGTTTTATAAGCAAGATCTTATTCCAATATTATTATAATGTCCAATTTAATTTAATGTCCAACTTTATAAAAAAAACTTTTCATTTAATTTTTTTCATTTTAGAGCATGTCTGGCAAGTTATTGTCCAAAGAAAAGGAATGTCTGAAAGTGCTGGGATCACTGGAAGCTATCATTGCTGCCTGACATCAAAGTCCCTAACATTTATATGTATAGGACCTGAAAAGTTACCCAACGGCGAGGATCGAGTTCTTAAAGTTGAGGTTCTTTTAACAACAATTAGACGGTCAGTGAAAAGTGTATTTTGAATTATATTAGATATCTATTTTAAAAAATTCTTTTGTTTCATCGCAGATGCGGACACGCTTCTCCACAAAGCATTTTTTATATGGAATTGGGCCGCCAAAGTGTTTTGGGTTCTGGTGAACTGTGGATGGAAACGGAAGATGCTACAATTGCAAAAAATATGCACGATATGATATTAAAGTAAGAATTTGCGAATGTAACTTTAACAGAGGCAGCACTGTATGACGAGTTCATTTGAGATTTTCGCACATTTTCAATGCAACCCAGATTTTTATACATTTTAATGTTTTGGTACATTTTTCTATTCCATTTATACAATTTTTCATTTGTTGGCAATTGCACTGGCTACAAATATACATCTTATAATATGGAATAGTGCGTGTATAAACGATGCAAAAAAAACATGTACTTAATAATAGTACTGGGACGTATAGCTTTTATGTCTAGCTTCCAAAGATTAATAGCCCTCTTTCAAAGGGCTTAAGTATTTCTACATTTTGTTTGCATATCAATTTATTTTTTTTTTTTTATAATTATTGTTTTTATGTTCAACAAATGTAATTTTTTGTAGAATGCATTGGAAAACCAAAACATATATATTTTTCATGGGAAAATACCAGAGCTCATATTTGGCTCTTGAACAAAAGATCAAAACTAAAAAGCAAAGCAAGCTATTTCGTACCCTTTTTGATCTCGCGCTTAGCAAAACGAATCTCATAAAAGTAGGCTCTTTTCTTTTTAAATTTATACATGGGTGTGTGTAAAACAGCTGAGCTTCACTCGCATTTTGAAATTTCTTTTCGATAAACAACCAAAAAAACCAAAAAATGAACAACCGCGAGGAAAACAAAAGATTTCATTTCAATTTAACGTTCAACAGTACCATCAAATTTTTTCGAGACCACATGTCAAAGTCTCCCTTACAAGTTTCTTTGCAAGTGTTTTTTTCGAAGGGTTTGTTCCTTTTACTTTGAGCTAAAAATGGAGCAAATGATCACATTCAAAGGAACAAATAGAATCGTGCTCTCGATTTTGCTCTTGCTCTTTTTATTTTTGTGATCATTTCAGTGCACAGACTACTTAGAAAAATTTGGTTGAGCATATTTTGCAAGCTCTGGAAAATACTATAAAAAATCCAACATCAAAAATCTTGTGTGCCTCTACAAATAGCAATTGTATTTATTTTTAAAGTTTTATGAATAATTTTTAAAAACCTTTATTTTATATTTTTAGCGCAATGTCAGCCAAAACGGAGTCTAACATGAACTTGCTAAACGTTTACAAAGGAAAATCCGAATTAAGTAATGAGCCAATGAGGAAACGCTCATCATCAGCAACTGAGGCTTCAAAGCCTATAAATGTTTTACAAAAGCGACACAATACTATTGAAACTAGAAATAGTTTTTCTCCACAGTACAACAGTAAGTCAAACACAAGCATTCCCATGATGTCAGTATAAGTATTTTTTGTTATTAAATTAGTACAAACCATATTGTGTTTTTGATTTGAAATTTTAAAGGGAATTAGAAAATGTCAATGTCATTTTTTAAAGCATACAGTAATTTTCACATGTGTATACGGTCATTACACTCTTGAAACTGTTTTATCTTTAAAAGTTGTACATTAACAAGAATTGGTATTAATTCAATGTGGATATTAACAAAAGAGAATAACTTCCTCAATGAGGGTATTGTATAAGTTCCTTAAATTGCCCGAACATATGATTTGCTGTCTTTGAGTACAGAAATAATATTAACTGAGGAATAATGGACCTATGTATGCGTACAAATTAATTTCGAATTAAAAAGTGGTAAAGTTTTTTAGAAGTTGAATGGTTTGCCTACCAAGATAGAAATAGAACGTGTTCTATTTCCATCGGTGAGCGTCGGTTTTTCACCGACGCTTGGAAATTTTGGGTGGTTCCACGACACGGACAGCTTTTTGACAAAAAGTGTCGGTGAAAAAGTGCTCGTCTGAAGCGCCCTTTAAGGAATTCGAAAGTGTACCAAAAAAATGGCTGAAAAATATGGTATCTCCGCGAAAACAGTTTTAATTTTTTTTAAAAATATAAAATTTATTATGATGTCATTTGAATCGGGAACTTCATCTGGATACAGCATAAGAACAAAACACCGAATTTTTGAGAATATTGACAGGTCTTGCACAAACTGGAACCAGTTTTGCTGAAAATAACAATAAAAGTTTACTATTTGAAATTTATTTATGAATGAATGAAATCGTTGTTTCTGTTAAAAGAATTTAAAAAAAAAATTCCATAAGTCGAACTTTTTCTTTGGATAATGGTGATTCGAGTTAGGGAAGTTTGACTGTATGTAGTGCTTAATATGATTCCACATCGTTAGAAATTGTGCAAGTAATTTAAAATTTTTTGAATTCATGCGATGTTGCTTGCGTCATAAAAAATTTGTTCGACGCCTCGACTCGAAGCTGAGCATTGTTGTTGTTTCCTTTTGACAGAGAAAAAAATTGAACCTCTCTGAATGTGAATCCTGCAGGTTCTGTGTACTAGAGTTGGAAACATCGGAACATGTTCACCCTTCACTCTGTAGGCGTAGGCTAGGATGTGTGACAACACCACACTACAAAGTGCTTAAATTAATTAAAAGCCTTAACATTTAACGGGCTGTCTCCTATATCTTACAAGCAAGCACAACAGACAGTATATATAGGCCTTCTCAACAAAACACAACATGGTATACTCGTTGACGATTAAAAAGGCGACTTTGTGACGCCAAGTCCAAAACGTAGCGTTCGAGCCACTGACTGCCCACTAGTGCTCTAGACATTAGTTATTCTAACAATAGAATACTGAAGTACCTGTTTTAAGATTAGGATTTTTGAATGGTTTAATTGCTAAACAAAGATTTCTGGAATACAGTTTTAAAACTTTGACTAAAATATTTGCACTTAATTTTAATTTTTGTAGGCTATGGACGAGAACGGTGCGACAGCTTGCCAACGCGAAATCGAACGCTGAGCGAATGCAGCACTCAGGCCTACATTGCATTGAAACAAGGTCATCGGTGTAACACAATATCAGGATCCCGGCCATATACAACCCAACATACAAGACACAGTGATAGCCCTCCAATAACTACACCAATGAAATGCTCTGAAAGTGAAGAATCTTCAATAAGTATTGATGAAGCTGACGATAAATGCATGATTGATGCGTATCGAATAAAGTAAGACACCTTTAAGATATTTATGGTACTCAGTTCATTAATATAATGTCAACTTTTTCTAACGCCCAGTTCAAGGAGTTCAAAGGGCGTAATACCTGAGGAAAATATAGATGATTTGAATGTTTCCGATAACAGCAAATTGTCAGGAATCAATGGTAGTGTTCCATTAAAAGGTAATATAGTAAGAAATGCTTTTAATTCATTTTTTTTCATTCTTAGAAAATATTGAAAACTATATTTCTATGACCCCAATTAAATCCACGTATGAAAATATAAACGCCAATCACGTGAATCACTGCATAGGATCGAGCACCTTATTGAACGTTGCCGATGAACACTTGAACTACGATTTTCCCGAGCACTCATCTGAAAGGCTTGCAAGAGACTCCGATGTCGATAACCCGTAAGTTTTAACTGATAAATTAAACAAGTTATTTTTTGAAGGAGCAACACAATATCGGTTATAATTGTTTTATCTACTGTACATATTTAAAAGAAATTTAGGAAATTTGGTATGAATTCCACTTTTAAAACAAATGATATGTTTTAATTTACAACTGAAACGATAAAAAAACGTTTGATATTATAAGCGTAAAAGCCTTGGGAAATATTTTTTTAATACAAATTAGCGATCACACATTGTTTATAAAACAAGCACAGGGTTTTTTTACTGATTGCAGTTAAAGTAAAATATGTATTTACTCTTTTTAGGTGCGAACGACCAACGCGTGCTTACTCAATTGGAAGTAAAGTGGAGCATGTTAAGATGAGCAAACTTATTAAAAACCTAAATGAAGTGGATAATAGTTCGACGCGGGTACGAGCATATTCAGTTGGATCAAAGTCAAAAATACCTCGCTGCGATATTCAACGCGGCGTTCTCTTCTCAAAAGCTAAAAAAGGATTGGTCGACATGAATCCATGCAGTGAAGTTGTCGGATTCAACACGCCGCGGGCAATAAAATCAACAAGCGCTCCGCTTTTGAACCTAAGACATTATATAAACACTGATCGAATGAGTGATTTAATGGAAATCGATTTCTCTAATGTCTCTACACCTTCCACCTCATCGCAAGAGCAAAAATCCTTTCAAAATTTCCAAGTATCTAAACATCCTCCTCCTAATCCAAACTTATTTTCAAATGGAAATACAATTTGCAATAGTGGGAAATATGATTTGCAGAAACAAGATGAGTCACCGAATAAACATCAAATGACAAAATGTACGGAAAGCTCGGACAATGGATATTTAGAAATGAAACCCGTTGGCCAAACACCTATAAATTCCACAAAATCAAGCATTGACGAACAGTTAAAAAGGTTAAGGCTGCAAAATGCATTTCCATCGCAGCTGGATGAACAACCTATGGACAATTGTAATTCCTGCTATTTAGTAAATGAAAAGAGTTCAATGCAAAGTTTAAGTCCTGTCAAACCCAATAAAAGATTAATAGTGGATAGAAAGGTCGACCAAAGGACCGATACTAGTACAGAATTATCAAAAGCTACGCACTTGAATAACACGGAGAAGTTGAATAGCTCTCAGCATAAAACTGACGAGGATACCAAATTGGAAAATAGTAAAATAGAAAATACATTATTAAAATTTGCCTTAGATATAAGCAGCGCTGCCACAGTCGGAAGAAAGTTGATACATTCAATAAGTAACGAAGACTATACAAAACATGTTAATAAACCATATGATGCAGCTGATACTAAAGAATCTGGCTACCAAATTCTGCAGATCAAAAGTGATAGTTCCCTAATTTCAAAAAAGAAAAATCAAAGGCCAATTTATAAGCCACAATGTGGTCGACAGTTACTGGAAAGTGTAAATAGTGCGGATGAAAAGGTTCTAAAACCAAATGCGAGTCCCAAATCAAATTGTCCTTTAAATAGAAATGATAAGGATTCATCAGCGTCGGGATTGAGCGAACATGAATTGTATTACGCTAGTTTAGATCTTCCTCAGTGTAGCGGACAAATCACCTCGAAATGTCTTAAGAGCGCCACATGTGAATCTCCGCCAGTTGCAGTTTCTTTTGAAAACAGAAATTCATATGCAAAAATTGATTTTGACCAATCTGATTCATCATCTGCTTCATCAAAAATTTGTAATGTTTAAACTGTATCATAAATATATAAATTTTTTCCAAAAACAAATGGCAGTTATTTTTATTGATTAATTGATAGTAAATATTTGGTAAGACATTTAATACAAGCTATATAGTCGACACCCGACTATAAGAACCGCCTTAAATTACTATAAGTCGCTTGATTTGCTTAAAAACATAAGACTTAAATAATAATAGAAGTAAACGTTATTCACAAAGAAGAGAGATCTATCTTCAAAACTGTGGGCATGATGGATTTTGAGTTGGATTTTTATCGAATGTCGCAGTCCGCAACTTGCTTAAATTTAATTTAGATTTACCTATTTAAAAAAATTAAATTTTAAAATAATTTCCAGTTCTGGAATTTAGTGTGATTTAATCCAACACATTCGTAGTTTAATGGATTTGTACGTGAATTTCGAAAAAGCGCAGGCCATTAACTAGGCGCAAATTAACGAAAAACCAGTGTAACATGATTAATTGGGTATCCACAGTAGAATTTTTTTGTCGAACACACGAACACACACAAGATAGAAACAGTTCTATTCCTCACAAACAAGACCGACGAACACAAATTTGGTTTCGAACATAGATATCCACATGCGAACTTTGTCGAACACAACACGTTCGACAAACAAAATTCTACTGTGAACGCCCTGCTTTAAGCAGGCCGTCCACAGTCGAATTTGTTTGACGAACGTGTTCGCCTCGACGAAATTTTCGTCGCTGGTGGTAGTGTTCGTGTCCAAATTTCTTGTTGTATGATTTGTTTGAGAACAAGAGAACTGATTCTATCTTGCCTCTTTTTTATTGAATTTTGAAGCTTTGAAATTTTGTTAAAAAAACTAACTTTTTCAATGCAAAGCTCATTTTTAAATAAAGTTTAAAAATTCAATAAAAAAAAACCAGCTGAGACCCCCTAATCAATTTTCCTCTTTTTGGGATTTTATTTTTGGGAAGTAGGGTCTGAAACTAGACTAAGACCATATACCTTAACCTAACATCTTCATGCTTCTCAGGAATTGATTTTAGACACATATGTAGTTTCTTGGTGAAATATTCTTAGAACTCATCGTAGATTCCGATTCTGGTGGACGATTATCACGTTATTTTCGACCCAAACAAATTGACCCGCCCTAATGTACAGCCATCAAGGCAATGACTGTATCGTTATCCGATGAAATGTTTAGTCTCTGAAAATTTTCTACAAATCATGTTTGCAAGCAATGTTTGAAATAGTTAGTGGGCAAATGTAATTCTTGTTCGACGAACAGTTCGTTAAACAAATTCGACTGTGAATGGCCTGCTTTAATTTCCAGCATAATTTTCACAAATTTTGCTTTAATATTTTAATGGATTATGTGTTAAGAATTTTAGAACAATTTTGCATCAAAAATGCATTTCTTAAAGAATGTTGCTTACGATCATTTCGCAAAAAGGTGTCGATATTCTTATACTCATTTTTTAGGTAACAGTATTCCTGCGTCTGAATGAATAAAAATAAAATGTACCAGTCTTGGTACCGGCAGGAATTCGGTTTACCTTCTCGTTCAGCATTCAATTAGATTGTATTCCACTGGAGCTGGGACTTAACTATTTTTTTTTAAATCTATTCAATTCGAATATGTAAGAAGAAAAAATAATTTTAAATCTATTTTTTTTTTATTGAAAAAAAATGTTTAACTTCATTTTTTTATGGTTTTAAATGGTTTGTTTTTTTTTTATCTGTTGTTGCAGTATTTATATTATTTATCACAATTTTTTATGTTATTTAAAAGTTCATCATTAATAACAAAAAAAAAGGAAAATAATAATGGGATTCCGGTAAACGTTTTTGATTTGCTTTTGATTATTTTTAACCAAATATAAATCAGTTGACGGAACGACCTTTTTGCACACTGATTATTTTTTGATTTCGTGAACAGCTGACAGCCTGGGCGAACAGCTAATTGACAACTAAAAAGTCTACAAAAATGGGCCTAATTGCACAAAATTCCGAAAGAAAGTCATCGGATATGTTTTTATTGAATGTTCATAGATTTACAATGTAAACAAACACCAACTGTCACACAGCTGTTCGAAACCAAATCAAAATGAAAAAAAAATCAGTCTCAGAGCTGATTTTTCGAAATCAATTAGTAAGACCACATTTCCCTGATTTGCTCTGGGCACACTGAAAATTTTGCATGGAGCAGCTGTGAACAGCTGACTGAAAAATCAAAATCAAATCAAAAGCAAATCAAAATCGTTTACCGGAATCCCACTAATAACAAAATAAAATAAATTCAGATTCAAATGACTAAAATTAACTTAGTTTACTTCATAATAGAGATGGAAAAACAGCTATTCGTTAGTACATTTTGTGTACTCAACAATACGCGCCTTTACATTCCCAGTCACAAGTAGCATTTTACAGCACTAGTCCTTTTTAAAAAAATCGATTTTCTTAAAAACAAAATCGATTTTTACTTCACCAAAGAAAAAATCGATTTAAAGCGATTTAAAATTGATTTTATTAAAATCGGTCCCAGCACTGTATTCCACCTATCTCATTTCTAAAAAAAAAAATAAATATATCAATAATGCAAATTTCTGATTTTAAAATCGATTGCATCAAGTTCTGATTCAACGATAACGATAAATTGTTAAGATATTGGCCGTGTTCACCAGAACAAATCGACAACAGAAAATCGATGAAATTTGCATGATTATTCTGGTGAAATGCAGTGATTAGCAAACATGGTTTCAGATTTTGTGATTATGATGACTGAAAATTCATCACCAAAATAGTACGCTGAAATTTTCTGATTGTGATGCTTTGTTATCGAGCAAACAAAATACATGATTACTGATTGATTAGTTCTGGTGAACGCGGCCATTCATCAGTTAGTTTTTGATGTATTTCATTTAAAACTCGATAGATACTTATATATATCGATTTATTTTTCACATCTCTAACTTCAATTGTCAACAACATTTGTTTTTTTGTTTGTTAAAAATGAAATCTACTAAATTGAAACGAAACTTTTGGCTAACTGCCGAAATAGAATGCATGCTTAACTTAATCAAAGAGGTAAAAACCGAGCAAGGAGCTACGCCAACCACAACGACTCATCACACGTTTACCCAAATTGCAAGCAAAATGAAAAAACATGGATTTCCAAACAAGTCACCAACACAAGTTCGTCGAAAATGGTTTCAAATGAAGTCCGCATATCTTTGCTACAAAAAAGGAAACGTCGATCGTTTGTTTTTAATACCAGAGAAATTCCGTAATGTGATCGCCCAATTTGTGGAAAGTGGTAGTAAATTCGCACACACGCCACCACCATCAACTGAGCGCAAATTGAAACCAAAAGATAAACCAGTACCAAAAGGTAAACTAAAGAAATATATAAATATCAATTTGTTCATTTGTATCTACGTATGTATTATCTTTTTCTCATCTAGTAGCTGCAATAGCAATGCCAGTGTCTGCAGTGGATACGTTTATGGCCCAAGTTAAGCAGAACAACAAACTATTGAATGCTGAATTTAACAAACTAGAAGACACACTTTTAAATTATGAACAAAGGTGTCAATCGATGCGAGACTACAATATTATTAAATATTTTTCTTACTAGCTAATAAATAGTTAAATACACCACAAATACTAAACGTCCTTTGCAATAAATAAACCATACATTTCACTAAACCATTATACCCTTTTTGACCATTTTTTATGGGGTATAAAAATAACATTGTCCAAAGCTTAACTTGCATCTCTACGTTAGAGAAAGCCAATGGTGGGATTCCCTAAACAGTTTAGCCCATTTAAAGCCAAGAATGTTTAAAATCTAAAATTTTCAAATCTTTATTTTATTTAAGTCAAAGGAACACGGGAAAGTCAAAAAATATGAAAATTACAACTGTTATTCGTTGTCCCTTTATGTAAATGGCAGCTGTTCAGCACAGTGTATGTTTATTTATTTATTGTCAGGCTAAAAGCAGCCGACACAACAATTAATTTAAAAATATGAAATTAAAATTAAAAAAATTATATAATATTTAAGTCGTAAAATAAATTTAAATTAAAATTAAAATTAATTACTCTGGGGAATCTAAAATGAAAAAGAAAATTTTTGGCCCAACATTTGCTGCA
Source organism: Drosophila recens (assembly GCA_037043495.1). NCBI lineage: Eukaryota > Metazoa > Arthropoda > Insecta > Diptera > Drosophilidae > Drosophila > Drosophila recens. The sequence goes on along the minus strand of JBAMBJ010002929.1, from coordinate 13,265 downwards.
AGGATTGGGGAAAACCCAGAAAAACCCAATCAGACCAAAATGATATTAATGAGTAGTTAGTTGGTTATATTAGTTAGACATGATAATATAGAGGCTTTAATAGTGAGCGGAGAACACTCGAAACTAATCGTAGGGTACAGTCTATTATAATCTGCACACAGAGTACGAAGAAGTTCGTGCAGTTCCCAGTTAGTGGAACAACGTTAAAGATATAAAGGATTAAAGTTTCGAGTTACTCTAGAAGGTACGTTGAAGGTTATTTTATCCAACAAATCAGCCGAGTCTATATGACCCTGGAGTAATTTGTGGATGAACATTACTCCAAGCATAATTCTACGGTTAGTAAGAGAGGGAAGATTGAGTAAGAGTAGTCTACTAGAATATGAAGGCAACTGAATATCTGAGTTCCAACTCAAGCCACGTAAAGCAAAAATTAAAAATTGTTTTTGAACCGACTCTATCCTGACACGATGGGACTCATATTGAGGAGACCACACACATGATCCATACTCAAGAATTGGACGGACAAGAGATGTGTAAAGAAGTTTAGTAGTAAAGGGATCATCAAATTCCTTGGACCATCGCTTAAGGCCCTATTCTCCTTCAGCTTGCTGTTTTTGGACCTTTTTTGAAAAAAATTCTCATTTGAAAACGCAAAAAGATATTTGAATTTTGTTTTTTTATTAAACTAGTAATAAATGAAAGAAAATAAAAAAATTTTTTTTGCCTCGACACGAGGGGTGTTCAAAAGTAATGAGACTTCAAAGTTGGGGGTTGAAAAAAAGGTGTCGTCACGGCGGCCACGATTCCGGGTCTCCGGAGCGTCGGAAATGAAAAAAAATAACGGGGTTATAATCAGTATGCACTGCGGACGGCAGTCCGCGCTAGTGACGAAAGCAACACGAAGGGTGCGAAGGCGACTAGCATATATACACAGGAAGAATGGAAAATTTGCTATGACAGTCCGATCAGGTCGAGCTATATACCGATCGAAAGGTATCAATTAAACTTACAAATGAGCATACTAAGACTTTTGAAAACTCACCTGGTTCGTGAGATAAACAGGTGTAAGTGGGAGGGGAAAAATTTAAATGATTTTCGTTGAATTTTTTACAATTCTCATCAAAAATACGCGTCGAATGACACCTCGATCATCAAAATCGGACCACTGGTTCAAAAAATAATTAATTTTGAAATTTTTAGGGGCCTTCCGAAAATGAGATGAAAAGTCAGTCTGTTTGTTTGTCTGTTTGTTAGTATCAAAGCGTTGATTTAGCTTAAAAGTTTGAATGAGGACTAGTTCCCGCTCAAAAATCTAGAAACGTTTGTTCTACGACTTTTTCGAAAATCGCTAGTTTAGCGGGAAATCGCTAAAAACCGCTAAAAAGTTTCCCCATAGCATCCAAATGATAGAAGCTACAGATGCGATCTATATGTCGTTGAAAAGGTATTTCGAAGAGCTCTTAGACATACCTTAAAAGTTTTTTTTAATTATAAGGGTAAACAGGTACAGGTTAAATAAGGTATTTTTTCCCACATTTTGACAATTTAATAAAAATCTACACAACAAATCACATCAAATATTGCAATTTTAAAATTTCTGATGTCTTATTCAAAAATTTCTGATATCCCATAAAAAACCTCTTTACGAGGTAAAAGTCTAGTGACGAAAACATTTTCATGCCCCAAAATTCCTGATATCCAATTTTGTGACGAATAATATTAAGTTTTACACATAAATTATTTTAAACAAAATTTTTGCATTCGGCACTGCGCAAAACAGTGAGTTTTATTTAGTATTAGAATTGAAACATTTTAGCGCAATGTGGCGGGTGCCAAAATTTTGTTTAAAATAATTTATGTGTAAAACTTAATATTATTCGTCACAAAATTGGATATCAGAGAATTTTGGGGCATGAAAATGTTTTCGTCACTAGACTTTTACCTCGTAAAGAGGTTTTTTTATGGTAGATGTAATTCTGGCCCGTAGTAAAATAAAAATTTTGCGATTTTTTTTTTGACAAAATGGCGGCCACTTGAATTGACAAATCGAATTTGGACCCATTTTTTTGTAGTTTAGTGTAAAAATAAAAATATTAAAAAAAATCGCAAAATTTTTATTTTACTACGGGCCAGAATGGTGACAATTCTACGTCGATTAAACTTTGTTTCATCCAAATCGGTTCAACAGAACTGGCGGAATCGTGGCCGCCAGCTCGAAAAACGTGGTTTCGAGATAAACGCGTTCAAAGTTTTGACTCCACGTGCATTAACACTAACATTGCTGGATAAAAATGGCCATATCTCCTTAAGTATTTCGAATTTCTAAAAATCCTTTTAGGGGCATATTCACAACTACCCAAGCTATAAATAAATGCAAAAAAAAAGTCGAAAAAAATTTTTTGCTGAAAGAGAATAGGGCCTTAATAAACCCGAGGACTCCCATTGCTTTATTGACAGCTATAGCAATATGCTTATCAAATTTCAGTCTATGATCTAGAACTATACCCAAGTCATTAACTGATCTTTCGGAATCATTCAAGCATTCCAATATTAACGCCATTAAGTGAGTACTGTGAAATAATGCGGGAAGATCTATAGAAAGTCATAACTTTACATTTCGAACTATTGAGATTTAATAAATTAACTTGGCACCAAAGATGGAAAGCATTTAAGTCTGCTTGCAAGAGACTAATAGAAGAAGGATCGCTATACTATAAACAAAGCTTGACGTCATCCGCATACATGATAGCATGGGAGTGAGATAATAAAGATGGAAGATCATTAATAAATAACGTGAAGAGTAGTGGACCAAGATGACTACCTTGCGGTACTCCAGAAGTAACTTTAACTGACTTTGAAAATGAATTTTTAAAAATAAGTCTTTGTGTTCTGTTACTTAAATAATTTAAAATCCAAAGAAGAAGATTGTACGGAAAACCGAGAAGATCAAGCTTATAAATGAGTAGAGAATGGTTAACGGAATCAAAAGCTTTAAGCCCCATTTACACGAGCACTTTTTCACCGACACTTTTTGTCACATTTTGTCAAAAAGCTGTCCGTGTGGCGTAACCACACAAAATTTCAAAGCGTCGGTAGAAAACTAACGCTCACCGAAGGAAGTAGAACACGTTATATTCCATCGGTGAGCGATGGTGAGCGACAGGGACAGCTTTTTGTCAAAAAACCGACACTTTTTGTCAAAAAACCGTCCCTGTCGCTCACCATCGCTCACCGATGGAATATAACGTGTTCTACTTCCTTCGGTGAGCGTTAGTTTTCTACCGACGCTTTGAAATTTTGTGTGGTTACGCCACACGGACAGCTTTTTGACAAAATGTGACAAAAAGTGTCGGTGAAAAAGTGCTCGTGTAAATGGGGCTTTACTAAAATCAGTATAAATAACATCAGCTTGCATCTTTTTCTTAAACCCTTTAATCACTAAGGAAGTAAACTCTAGTAGGTTAGTGGTTGTAGATCTACATCTCATAAACCCGTGTTGAGTAGGTGAGATAATAGAGCTACATAAGTGTTGAAGATGTGAGGTTATAATTTTCTCAAACATCTTCGGAATAGCAGACAACTTGGAAATACCCCTATAGTTCTGAGCATCGGACTTAATACCCTTTTTATGAAGAGGGATAATATAAGACTCTTTCCAAAGCGCTGGGAAAGAGAAGGAATCAATGTGATTAAAATTATTTTTCTAGCTAAGATAACAGCTATTTTAAAGTCACAGTTTTCTGTACCTGCTTGTGTAAAGTGATAATTAAATGGGTCAATTTCCAATCAGCTGTTTACAGTTGCTACATACAAAATGTGCAGTGTGCCGAACAAAAGTAATGGAATTGGTTTAAAGGAAAAGGTTTACATATATCGTTCTGCTTGCTTGGGTGACCGTAGGTTTACAATTTATCATGTTTTCAATATGGAGAGCACAAGTCTTAAGAATTTTAAGTTTTCATACTTAAGCCTAGTACCGACGTGAGATAAAAGGCCTAGCGTAAGTCAAAATCCATATAAAAAAAACGCTAGCGTAAAGTGAAAAAGAAGACGATATTTATCTCCGCTTGTCGGTCCGGATGTAAAGTAAACTGAAACTAAAAACGGATTTGCCAGATAAGGGACGGGCGTTTTCCAGCACAGTTTGCATTTAGCTGAGAGGCCTGGCGGAACATCGAACTGTTTAGAGTTTCGCTTGGTATATGGAGATAAATGTCTAGAACACAAGTGAAAAGATGAAGACTATTTGGATTTGGTCAATAACGACGACAATATTGGTAGATTATAAGCAAGAACGAAAGCTAAAATTGTTTTATAGACATAAATTAGATAATTTTGTATTTTTTCATTAATATAGAGGAAGAATCCACGTAAAAAGTTTTAAGCCGATGGGTTCTCTCATTTCTTCTATATTAACTATAATTTACGTTTTCATTGCCTATTATCTCCTCTTTTTATCAAAATCAGTTCTGCATGTTCATATTTAAAATAAACCGCTCTTGACTCAACTCAACTTTTTGTTATTTTTCCGTGCTGCATTGGCAACTCTGGCTTTACGCTCGTCGACAGCTAAATATTGAGCATTTTCCGCCGCTAAAAATTTATCTCACGTCGGTACTAGGCTTTAAATAAAAATATTTTACACTTTTGAAGTATTTTTGTGCTTAAAACACTTTAAGCATATTATCCAGTTGTTGAAAATTCAGTTTGAAAGGTGTCAGCTCCATATAAAAAAGGGTTGCAAACTAGCTCGAAATTATTTTGTAAGGCTATTTCTAAACCCTCGTATCCAGTACCTAAAGCATAGTATCCAGTTGTTGAAAAACCAGTTTGAAAGGTATCAACTCCATATAAAAAAAGGGTTGCAAACTGGCTCGAAATTATTTTGTAAGGCTATTTCTAAACCCTTGTATCCAGTACCTAAATTTGGGCAGCTCAGAAAATTTTTGGGTGTTTTACAACACTCTTTAATGACAGCAGGCAGCTTTCTTTTTTGACCTTTCAAAACATCGATTCGTTCAGTGTTTCGACTAGTCGAAATCATTTTGAGCAGCAATGGATCCAAATAAGCAACAAAATAAGAGCCGCATTGAGCTCTTTGATAATGAAGAGCGAATTAAGTTAATAGAAGAGGTGCAACAGAGACCGATCCTGTGGGATCTAACCGATAAGAAGCACTTCGATGCCATTTTTATAAAAAGTGCCTGGGAGAGCGTGGCAGAGGCATTGAATTATATTATATGCAATATGCAAATTAAATTTAATTGATCTATTTTGTTGTTTACTTTTTTTATTTGCACAGCTGACGCAACAGTGTGACCACAGCAGCATATGACCAACAATCTCTCAACTTTTTAGTGATTTTTGGTATTATGCTGTCACACTGAATTCAGTAAGGTCCGACATCAAAACATTGAACATTTTGAGCGCCCAAAGTATTTTCAACAACGGGATATTATGCTTTATATCAAAACCTAGAGAAATATGCGCCGTAAAAACAATTTAATTGAATCCTAGTTAATTTTCTATCAAGAACCTAAATTAAAATTTCGATAGTTGGAATTTGTAAAAATGTTCTCGATTACCTACCAGAATATGAACTAGTCCATTTGAACTTGAGCCCGGCAGAAAGAGCAAAATGTTCGATAATCAAAATAAAACACATGATTTGTAATATCATCTCTAAAGAAAATAAAAATATACATTGCAAAAATGATTTAAAACATTAAAGGAGGTTCAAAGTAAACAAGATATGAATAACATGTTTCGCACATTATCTAAGATAACTTCAATCGATTATTTAACATCTCAGATAATCCCTGTTCAAATCAACCTGATAAGAGTAAGTAAAGTTGTTATGCAACGGTTTTTTTTTACGAGTTACAATAATAATAACAATAATAACTTGTTTATTAGTGTTCTGCAAGCGCCAGGCCAACTCCCAACTGTAAATCTGCTACAACCCAACATGTGACACCAGCAGCTGAAGCTCTGACTGTGCCAGTGCCAGTGCCTGCGCCTATTTTCAATGAACAGAGCGCGACACTAAGTCAGAAAGTATCCGTGGAGTATCTGGCATGGATGCCAAGTCCATACTCAAAAGCGGGGGGACAGTTGAGTCAATATAAAAAGCTGTCAAAGTTTCGGCTGACATGTAAGTGATTAGTAATCAGAGTTTACTACAAAGCATTTCATGTATGTGCGCTTCCAACAGCTTTGGTCGTAATAACAACAATGGGAGGCTACGCGTTGGCGCCGGCTGCATTTGATTTAACCACATTCGCGATGTGTTCATTGGGAACCGGATTGGTTTCAGCAGCTGCGAATTCAGTAAATCAATATCACGAAGTACCTTTCGATTCGCAAATGTCGAGGACGAAAAACCGAGTCTTGGTCACCGGACAAATAACTCCACTTAAAGCGGTCGGATTCGCTGTGGTATCAGCGACAACTGGATTGAGCATGCTGTATTTCGGAGTCAATGGATTAACAGCAGCTTTGGGTGCTGGCAACCTATTTCTATATACCTCAATATACACACCAATGAAACGGATGAGCATCGCCAACACATGGGTTGGCTCCATAGTTGGTGCAATACCACCGCTAATGGGATGGGCCGGTTGCGCCGGCTCTCTCGACACGGGAGCAATGATTCTTGCCGGAATTCTGTACGCCTGGCAGTTCCCACATTTCAATGCGCTCTCGTGGAACCTTAGACCGGATTATTCTCGGGCTGGATACCGTATGATGGCTGTCACCAATCCGGGCCTCTGTCGACGCACCGCACTACGATATTCGTTTGTGATTGGCGGTCTTTCATTGCTTGCACCAGTTGCTGATGTTACCAATTATTGGTTTGCGTTGGAAACATTGCCTTTGAACGCATACTTCTGTTACCTTGGTAAGTACTACAATGAATTAATTGAATTTCACATTCATTTGTGTTGTTAAATTGCTCATCACAACTGCGAAAATTTAATTTGTATTCTATAAAAATTTAATTTTCTATCAAATTTAATCATACATTTAAAATGTGCGAGATCCGGTCTTAGACACTTTTTGTTATCGATATGTACATATCATTTTGCCATCATTTAAGCTTAGTATGGAGACTAAAAAAAAACTAGATTAATCAATTCCATATTAAAAAAAAACCCTGGCGTAAAGTGAAGTGTCCGCTAGTCGATATGGTGACTACCAGACAAGAAACTGCCATTGTTCAGCACTATTTGCAAACAGCTGACTGGCCTCGAAGAACATCGAACTGCTTAGAGCTTTTCTAGGTTGTTTTTTTTATTTATTTATTATTAATAACAGAGTAATGTCCGGCACACAAGAACGAAGACGAATATTAGATTTCGGTCAACAACAACGAAAACATTGGTAGATTATATGCATAACCGAAAATTGTAGACATAAATTAAATAATGTTGTTTATTTCTTTTATTAATACAAATGGAGAATCCACAAAGGACGCTCAAAAGAGATAGGTGCACCCAATATGCGCTGTGCTTGCTTGCCATCGCATATTTCTCCTATATTTACTATGTTTTGGGTTACACGACACCTACGGCTTTTTACTAAAAAGTGTCGGTATAAAAACGCTCGTGTGACGTGCGTTTAAAAACTATCGGCCTAATAAATATAATTTAAATTCTACTTTGCAGCTTACAAATTTCATTACAAATCGGACAGTGGAAGTTCCCGCAAACTTTTTAGATTTTCCTTAATCCATCTACCTGCGCTGATGTTGTTGTTTCTCGCTAACAAAAAACACTGGTACTTTAATGATGCTATCGATGAAGAGAATGTTAAAAACGACAAAGCGTTCATTTCTGGTTTTCCTACGTCGACACCAAGGGGCCTGGAAAAAGTATTACCAGTTGCTGTGACGGAGGGCTCAAGATGATCGACTGGATAGCCAAATTGAACGGGTATACGTTATCCTAAAAGTGCAAAAAATACATATTTGTGAAAAAAAAATAAAAAGATTTGTCTACTTTCAAGTTGTTTTTATTTAATATAAAGAGTTTTACTAAAAACGAAAATAGTAGCAGTTTTATTGCCCAATTTCACTTGTAAATATGCATAAAAAACGAATTTTAAATATTCGTCTCGAGCATTTTCTGTGTCAATAAGAAATATAAGTTTTTTTTTTTTTTAACGATATAACATAAGGAATATTTACAACAAACCAATGATAAAAATTTCAAATTATGTTTCGGTATACTAATAGGTGGAGTGAAAAGTAACCTCCTTGACCAGGAAAATGCGCTGTAATCGGAAAAATGTATGGTGCCTTCTAGTCCAATCATATTTACGCAGACAAAAAAAATTTCAGCGCGATACAGTCATTTTTTTTGAGACCCAATTTTTGTTGACGTGTTTGGCATCATATTGAGTATGGAAAAAAACTATTTTTGCTTTTTCAGGAAAAATTATTTGTTGAGAAACAAAATGGCGAAGGAATTAAAAGAAAAGTTGTATAAATATTATAGGGCTAGTGATCCTTTAGATTACACCGTAAAATATTGGCTTTGAAAGTTTCGTGGTACCCAAAACTCCACTGGCGATGAACTCCTCAGCGGCAGCCCCTCCGATGGGCTTTCACAGGAAAATGTCAAAAAAAATACATGAAATGGTAATTGTCGATCGGAAGTGAATGTGTGCCAGTTAGCAGATGCCACAAGGATAAGTATTGTGCGCAAACGCCATTTTTTTGGCAAGATTTTGACTTCGGAGCAAAAACACAAACGCGAGCCATTTCGGAATATCAACGTTTTAGGGCTCCAATTGATTCCCACCCACCTTATTCGCCCAATTTGGCTCCCTCAGACTAATATCTGTTCCCAAACCTCAAAAGATGGCTCATCAATAAAAACAACAGCTCGCGAGAGAAGATCATCCACGGCGCGAAGGTGGAATTTTGATATTTTTTAGACCTTCCGAAAATCGGCTCTCAAAAAAATAAAACAAATGACTGTATCGTGTTGAAACTTAACATGTCTGCCGAAATATAAATGGACTAGAAGGCACCATAAACTCTATGACGATTGCAGCGCATTTTCCTGGTCAAGAAGCTTACTGTTCACTCCACTTAGTAAGTTATTGTCTCCAGATGCTCAGAAGCGCTGGTTTTTTTTTTATAAATATGAATAATTCATCAAAAGTTCTTATTTAATTTGTGTATGTATGTACTTAAAAGTTACCAGACACAAAGCAATCAGCTGTTTTATTAACATTCAAATTCTCACGTTGTTCTTGATTGTGTACACACCTTTATGGAACGACCCTTAAAAGTTTTATTACATATCAATATCTCTGTTCAGTTCAGGACGATGAAATCAATTTTTGCACGTTGAATAGGAGCCAATCTCATATTAAAATCCTTTTTGCAATATCAATCGAATTAATGATATTACCATGTTGGCTTAAGCCTCTTATCTTGAACCACGAGTTATCTTAAACCATCTTACAAACACTTTTTCAATTCTCCTTAACCTAAAAAGTGGTTTGACGAAGCTTTTTTATTAAATCCATAACTGCTATGTAAGTCAAGTTATCACCGTAAAAAAAAACACACATTTGGAAAGGTCGTTTAAATTCTGATTGAATGTTGCAAAAATTTCCTTAACCCATTAAGTACCCTTCGAAAATTTCGAATTTATGTAAAAGTCACTTTTCAAAACTTTTTTCCTCGATTTTTTACAAAAAATATTTTGATGCAAAAAAATTCTTGGAACAATTCTAAGAGTAACTGGAAAAGAAAATTTTTGCTAGTATTTTTTATAATGTTTTGAAAACTGCAAAAAATGCCCTTTTTGCCTGAAAATGACGAAAAATGGGTTAAAATTGTCATTTTTAGGATTTTCAATATAAAATTTCAATTATAAAAAATACTAGCAAAAATATTTTTGAAAATTTTCTTTTGTTTGAATTGTTTTAAGAATTTGTTTTTGTAAAAAATCGAGGAAAAAAGTTTTGAAAAGTGACTCTTACATAAATTCGAAATTTTCGAAGGGTACTTAATGGGTTAAGGAAATTTTTGCAACATTCAATCAGAATTTAAACGACCTTTCCAAATATACTTTTTACTGTGATAACTTGACCTACATAGTAGTTAAAGCAAAAAAAAGGGTGCTGTGAGCCACCGTATGTCAAGTATGAAGTAGGCTTTCGAAAATCGATGCAAAGTATTAATCGGTTGCGGGAATACCAGCAATACAGTATAATTTCTAAGGAAATGCATTTATCGATATTTATATTCGATAATTTTCGCCATCTACTTATTTTCTCGTTTCCTCTTTGTGCATTATCAGTCTGTCTGCTTCGTTATTCGTTTCGTTCGCAATAATTGTTGGTCGAAAACTAGGTACTTGGATTAGTAATAACTCTAAAACCTTTATCCAATGTAAGATATCGTTCCCGATGGAATACGTTATTGCAAAAGCACATTAAGTATACAAAAAGTGTATTTATTTAAATATATTTTAAGATTGAGACTTACGCACACATTCATACGTGTACTATATACTTAAATATATATATATATGTGCATACATACATATGTACGTATGTGTAAATATGTATGTGTCTAACTAACTTCGTTTTTCTCTTTTGATTCATTGAAACATATGTACAGATGTACATTATATACATGTGTGTATGTGATAAACAGTTTTTTCGCCAATTTAATTTTTTCCGTGTCTTGTCATTTATTATTCGTTCGAGTTAACAATTTGCCAACTTTCAAAGACTTTTGCAGTGACAGTTCCTATATATGTATTGTTTCTTTTATTGCCAAAGGTAAATAGCAATATTTATACTATATGCATTACGTATTACATACATCCCCATATTGATGTAAATCTATGTACATGAATACATGCATTCGTATGTACATCAATTGATTTGGACTTGGATTAATAATTGTAAAAGTGTTTATTTACCTTCGATCCATAAATGCACATTGTGTACTGAAAATATTAAATTTAATACATGTTGATATGTACGTGTACATATGTATGTATGTATGTATTTGTTAAATACATTCGAAACTGCATTCTATTTATATTTCATACAATATGCTCCACAATAATAACAAAACAATATGTACAATATGTATATTTATGGCTGTGTGCAAAAAATGTATTGTTATTGTCGAATAGCAACAATCATTAGTAAATGGATTTCTGTGTTACTTTGTAGTTTCATAACATCAACATATTTGACAGTAAATTTGTACATATTTATACATATGTATATACGTAAATAAGTTAAATGTCCAACAGTAGGAAATTACATGAATACCCTGTAGCTTGGCAATCAAGTTATAATAAATATTTGTGTTCAAGTTTAATTTTATTTGATAGACCTTTTTAATATAGATCGGAATATACATTTTTAATTCTTCATTTTATGTTATATAGAAATAGTTATACCAAAAATTTACATGTGCGTTAAGGAAAAGACATGCTCAGTTCTCTCATATTGAGATATTGTATTTTATCTTGTGGAGCCAACTTTCAAATAGCTTAAAAAACTTTCTTAGACCCCATTATCGATCGGTCTAGATTAGGATTGTATATTTAATACATGAAAATTGTTAACTAGTAATGTGAAAATTGCTTTATAATAAGCTAAGTATAAACTTGAATCCTGTTGAGAAAGAATTTAGAGAGCTTTCTTAGGGTGGTTTTGTGTATTCTGTCAGTAGTCACTATTATAGGGAAATTTTATGTTCATAACACTCGCCACTTTTCTTATTGGCGACACTACACAAATCCGTTCTTTGTACGTTATACAAAACAAGTGGTAGCTATGGGATAAATTCTAATGAAAAGTATTCAAAATAATGTGATTGTACTTCAGATACTTTGACACACACACACACACACACATATTTAATATTACACCTTTTAATATTGTTTTCAATTTAATGTCTTTAAAAACTTCACAAAAGTGTTGAATAAATACAATACCAACTATTTAGTGTTTAGAGTGCAGAAAACTATAAATTTATTGTAAAAGTGTTTTATAAAAATGGATTATTTTTCACTAAACTCAGTTTTTTTTTATTTTGACATTACTCTCATTACATTTTACGTCAAAATAATTTTAGTATCCTTATCTGAGCGAAATATTTAAAATAATTTAAATTTTGACCTTTTTTAATAACACATACAGTATGTAAAATAACTGTTTTATGTTTGTCAATAAAATTACGTTTTCTTATTTTTTAATTTTTTACATTCATTGTTTGCTTGTGGCTTAAAAGATATAATGATAATTTTTTAAATAAATATATAATCAAATAGCATTTATTTTTTCTTTGTCAAAATAATAACAAAACATACTGCATGATGACTCACTATGCTCTCCATCAGTATATTGCCGACTAACCAGTTACCGATCGTTAAGACTAATTATTCATTTACAGCAGCAGTTTATCTCCCAAAAATTATAATATTAATATAATTATTTAAATATTTACCGGTAATAGATATTTTTGACATAAAATTTATTTAATTAAATATTGTAACGCTTTGACTGCAAACGCATAAATTATTGTGCAACCATGATTATGGAAGAATTTCATAAATTAGTCCATCCTCTTTGGTAAAAGTACATTTATCCTATAACAAGTACTCTTTTAAAAATGAAACTAACTACAAGTGTTTTAGAAATAATGTTTTTATTATAATATTTTTTTTACAGCGATAATACAGCTTCAGTCTTAAAACCGATTATAAGTTAAAAGCGTATTATACCTTTATCAACTAAATAATGAACGGCATGGCTAACAACAATGATGATTCGGTAGAGTGCCCTTTGTGTATGGAACCTCTGGAGGTGGATGATCTAACTTTTTTCCCATGCACTTGCGGATATCAAGTGAGTTCAACGTAGATATTAATAAATTCGTGCTCTAAAGATCACATTTCATTACAGATTTGTAGATTCTGCTGGCACAGAATTCGTACGGATGAAAACAAACTGTGCCCAGCATGTCGAAAGGAGTATCCAGAAAATCCAGCTGATTTTAAGCCTTTAACGCAGGAAGAAGTAAGTTTCTAATACTAAATATATACAATTTATTTAAATATTTTAATATTACAAAATTTCTAATAGTAAAACGCTACTTTATATCTATACAGTTTTTTTTTATTGAATAATAGATTTTAAAAGATAATTGCCGATTTTAAATTAAAAATAGAAAGTTAGTTATCCCAACAATTTATCTACAATAGATTTTGAATTTT
>JBAMBJ010002928.1:0-10770 GCA_037043495.1 Drosophila recens | reverse complement strand
TCGATACAACTCTAATCTGAATGACAAAAGGCGTTGACCCAATAACGCACGTAGTGGCAACGCTTGTATTTCACTAACAGTTCCCAATTGCCGGGGATTTCAAATTGAATTAAAAGTTATTTTCATATATTGTTTCGCAATTGATTTTTATTATTTCGCTTGCGTTTAATATTTCATGCTACAATTTAAGACTATATGTATATATTACTTAGCGTTTACAAAAAATTATTTATGGCGCATCTGAATATGCGATGTACATACAAAGAAAAAGTAATTGTTTTGTATGCTGCTTGCTTGCTTTTTTTTAATTTAAACTTAATTACGCTTGCTTGCTCTTTGCTTATCAGTTCATTATTCTCCATATGTAAGTATAATAAAATAGTTGTTAATTATGTATGCGTGTGTGTGTTTATGTTTGTTTTACATTTAAGTGTGTTGTTGATTTAGTGATTTCGTTTTAAATGATTTTTGTTTTTCTGATTTTCGCTTGTATATAAAATATAAAATGCATATCAAATTGTTAATTTCTTTTCTTTAGATGATTACTTAATCATATTATTTTGTATGTGATTTAATGGGCGCGCATAAATTACATAATTAGTTAATTGCAGTTATAAATATGTTTCTTTAGAATTATGTTATGTATATTAATTGTATGTTGTTGCTGATGCCAATATGGCCTTAACTAGCATAAATATTTAAATGTATTTAATTATGTACGTAGCTTATTATTGTTATTGTTATGGTTATTCTTTTTTATGGTAGGGCTTCTTTGTTTCTATGTTATGTCAAATGCATCTTGATGCGATTTCTTTTAATACCAATGCCGTAACTCACAAATTGCAAATGAAATTTATACAAAATTCATTGAAAAATTCAAGCAAACGCGTGGTAAAAGTATTTAAAACATAATAGGACAAGTTTAAAATAAAACAAATTTCTTTCACTTTGTATAATAGTAATACTTTTGGCATTTCCCGCTGATAAATAAAAATAAATCTGAGGCTGGCACCTGTCCATAGGCCTTGAAGTAAAACTAATTTCAGTTAGAATTTGTTGAACAGTCTTTATGCTGATTAGTTGATGCTGCCACTGCCACTGCTTGGAGCGTTCCCACTACGAGGCCTTGGCAAATTGTATGACGGAGCTCATGCGCATCACCTTGGAGCTGGCATTGCCATTGCCGGCTGCATCTGTCGATGTTGCTGACGTGGCGAGTGCTGCATTGTTGTCGCTGCCATTTGTGGCCACATTGCTGGCATCGCCCTCGTTCATGTAGTGCTTGCGCTTGCGCAGCGGCAGCGTCATCACATTGCGATCGGCCATCATCAAGGAGTCGCTCTCCGGTGACGAACTGCGCTCCGGCGATTCGGTGCTGGATCGCAGTCCGATTGCCGCCTCGACGCGACGCACAATGTCCGGATTGGGCAGGGCAGATCTGTAAGAGCGAGAGAGAGAAAAGAAATGAGTAATCTTGTCGAGAATATGATCATGTGGAGCTACTTACTCGTACTTGGGCACTGGCGCATAGCCCTTGTGCAGTCCATGACGCGCCAGGTCGCCGCGTTTAAAGTGCTCGATGAGCACAGTGGCCTCGTGGGTGTCATCATAGTTGGCCGCAAGATCGCTAACATGCAGCGTGGGTTGCTGTTGTTGTTGCTGTGGTTGAAGTTGTATTGGAGCAGGCGAGGGCGTGGGCGTGGGCGTAACTGCATGTCCACGTCGCAGCTGCATCATTTGCCAGGCCGCCGCCTGCACATCCTCATCGTTGTCATGTTCATCGTTGCCCGTCTGCGACTGCTCATCATCATCATCATCATCAGCCTTGTCGTGATCCCGTCGTGCAATGCTCGCCGCTTCGAGCAGCGCCGGATTGATGGTCAGCCCAGGAGCAGCAGGCTGCTGCAGCTCCATAATTAAACTGGGCTGCTGCTGCTGTTGATGTTGGTAGTACATCATTTGTTGTGGCTGCATGCTCAGATCCGTGGGCAGCTCCTCATCCGTATAGCTGAGCACGTGCTGGGCACTGGAGACGCCACTATCGCGACTCAGTGCATCCGGTTCGTTGGACACTGGCGTCGTCGTCGTCGTCATGAATTGCGGTGGCGGCGGCGACGCTTGACTGCTCGACGGCGAGTAGATGGAACTGACGGAGCTCGGCGAGAGTGGCGATGGAGCAACGGTTGTTGTTGTTGTTGTGGCAACTGCTGCTGCTGCTGCTGCTTTGGCGACACGTGCTTGACGTGGCTTCTTCACGGCTGGCGGCGAGCTCGGCGGCGAATTGTTGCTGCTCTCCGAGTTGCTGGCGATGGAGGAGGATGATCCACTAGCAACTCCGGCTGCTGCTGCCGCCGCGTCAACCTCATCGTCGGGCAGCTCGTTGGCATGTCCCTTGATGTGGGCCTCCATCTCCTTCTTGTTCTTGAACGTCTCGTCGCAAATGGTGCACTTGTAGCACTTGGCGCCATAATGCTGCACGCGATGCAGCTTCAGCACGTGGTTGTAGCCAAAGTCGCGGAAGCAGATGTCACAGTGATAGGGCTTCTCGCCGGTGTGCGTCCTCGAGTGCACCTTCAGCTGCTTGGAGCACGTGAATCCCTTGCCACATCCCGGCTCTGGGCACTTGTACGGCTTCTCGCCCGTATGCGTGCGCATGTGAATCACCAACTGGCCGGACTGTATGAAGGTCTTCTCGCAGACGGAACACTTGTGCGGACGCTCGCCCGTATGGATCCTCATGTGACGATGCAGCTTCCCGGAATGCTCGAACGCACGGCCGCACACATCGCACTTGTAGGGTCGCTCCTTCGTGTGGATGCGTCGATGCACCTGCAGATTCTCCTTCACGCTGAACAGCTTGTGGCAGAACTCGCACTCGAAGGGCCGTTCTCCAGTGTGCGTCCTGTAGTGTCGGATCTGCAAGAGACAACAAAAAACAAAATCAAATACACATTAAATAAAGTCTACTTTTTAAAATAAATCAATTTATCCATCAATTTATCAATCCATCTGTCGATGGATTTGCATAAACAATTCCTCATTTTCTTTGAAACAATATCAGCTTTACGTTAAACCTTTCTAACAAATTTTATCTTTGTGATTTCTTTTTTTTTCCAGGACAATATGTTAGCTATCAAATTAAAAAAATCACAAAAAACGCCCATTTTCGAACTTTGTAAAATTTCTAGCACCCGAACTGCTGAACCGATCTTAATATGATATGGGAGAAAGTTGAAAAGAATTAACTTAGCTTTAGTTTAAGTGCTTAAGTGCTTAAGGCCAAATTGGATCAGTAGAAATGGAAATATACTCAAAAGTGTTGGAGTAACCTCGAAAATTCGAAAAAAATTTAAATATTTCGAAAACGCTTCCATAAAAAAAAATTTAAATGCCATTTTTAAGTTTTGGGGGCCAAAGTCCATAAGAAAAAATACTTTGATTCACTTTGCATTTTAGCTGTAAACTAGTGATATCAAAGTTAATGTTTTCCATCACCCTTTCAAAATACTGATCATAAAATTAATAAAGATCTCAGATTTACCAAAAATCGAAATTGAAATTAAAATTGTGAATATACTTAAAAACATAACAAGTTTTAATCTATAAACGAATATAGTTCCCAAAATTTCCCAAACTGATTACTGATTTAATCTAACATTAAAGTTCTGAATAATTGTAAAATTATCAAATGCAATGTTTCTATTATCCAAATACTGAATTTAAATTAAATCTATAAATGAAAGTAGACCCCAAGTCTTTCAAATACTGATTATAAATTTGATCTGTAAATGAATAAGGATCCCAGAGTGCATCCCGAAAATCAACTCACCAGTCTCGCGGGCACCGCAAATGTCTTTTGGCAGACGTTGCATTGATACGGATCGGCTCCAGCGGCCACATTGGCCAGCGGCTTGATGGTCGGACGCTTTGGGATGCCCAGAGGCAACCCGGCTTCGTTCAGTTCGATGGGCAACGCGTGGGCTGAGGTGGCGCCACCTATCGCACTTCCGTTGAGACCCAGCGCCATGTCCGCGTTCTTCGCGTGCGACTTTGTGTGCGATGTGTGCGCCGATTTGCTGCCAAAGGTCATGCCACATTGCTCGCACTTGAATTGCGGCTTGTTGGCATTTGGTTTTCTTGCCGTTGTTGTTGGTGTTGTTGTTATTGCCACTTTCGATGTGGCAGCTGCTGTTGTTGTTGTTGCTGCTGCCCCATAGGACACTGGCAACTCTGTTTTGATGCGTTGCTGTGTTGTTGCTGCAGTTTCAACTGTTGTTGTTGATGTAATACTTTCATGTTGTTGTTGCTGCTGTTGTTGTTGTTGTTGCTGCAATGCCAGTTGATAATTCGCTAGTTGTTGTTGCTGCTGCTGCTGTTGCTGCAACTGCAATTGTCGCTGTTGTGGCGTCTGCAACAGCTCGTAGTGCTCTTGCTGGCCGCTGGGTGGCGCAGCCCCAATGCCAACGCCGTTAGACGTCACTGTGAGCGGCGCCTGTAGACAGAACTGCGTTTGACTGGGTTGCTCCGTCTTTATAAGCAACTGGTTAGCCGAATAGTAAACCATGTTGGTTGTGGATAAATCTGCAACGGAAATATTGAGAAATATTTATTGTTTAAAATTTATTCAAGTTAAAAATTAGCAATTTCAAATGACTTCTTTGGCACAGTTCACTTTATTTTTCCTAAATAGGCTACAGTAAAATCTGATATTTTTTACTTCAAAATGTATTTTTATTATAAATTTCTAAAAAAAAAATGGATTAACATTTTTTTTATTATTTTGCATTTTTTTTCTTTGAATGTTTTTTTTTTTAAGTTGATTATTATTTCCGGAAATAATTTCTAGACAATTCTAATTTGTAGGTTTCTGTTGTGTTTAAAGATATTGTTAGGTTTATTCCTTATCTTGCCGAAGCTAAAAATACCGCACATATGCTCCATTTCTTATCGTAGTGAATTTAAAAATACTATTATGTTCTTTCCTTATCTTAAATAAAGCCTATATATGTATAAATTCCAAATTTTACAATGAATAATTCAAAGTCTATTATGAGGGTTTTCTTACACTTTCCAAATGCAACCCTGTTTCAGTTCAGCCTTAGCCAAGAACTTGACATCCTGCATTACGTGTTTTCCTCGTTTTCCACGGAAGAATCGCAATCGATGGGCAACAACGCAAAAGCCCAGAAGGTAGCTTGGGTGGTTGGGAAAAACCCAAAGGGGTGGGGGTCGCAACAACAATAAACCCCCAAAAAAAAAAAAAACCACCCTACCAACTCAAACTACGCAATTCTCTGTTATTGCCGGCGCAAGTTTCAGATGGGATACGAAAACGAAAACGCATAAGCTTAAGGGGTAAGGGTAAGTCCAAGAAAAGCAGGAAATTTTTGGGTGTCAAAGAGAGAGAGAGAGTGAAAGAGAGAGGAGTTCTCTATACGCAGCTACGCAATAGAATCAAAGCAACGTTTTAGGGGAACTTTCAATTAAATTTCCCAAAGTTCGAAATTTCCTTATTTATTTTCCGTAAGCTCTGAAACCGGCATTTCCAGCGCTCTCTGTTATTTGTTATTTTCGTTGACTCCCCCGGCTGCCCCCACTCCAGTTTCATACAAGAAAAACTGCGTATACCAAAACAAAATGGCGTACTCAATATTTGGGCTTGGGGGCGAATTTCTTGAAGTTTCTGCAGGGATTTACCTTTTCCATTTGTTTTCTTTTGCGCCACTTTCGCACCGGCCTTGACTTTGGATATATCCATCAGATCCGTGCCCGATTTTGTAAGCGTATCCTTAATCCAATTTTGCTTGGCTGACCAAGTCTTTTTCCCGTTATGGGGCTCAGTCATTGTGATTTTAGTATTATGTATACGTTCCAAAGTGGGAGGTATAAAAGTTTGAGTCTTTGTATTTCTTTAATTTGCAGTCTGGGTTTCGCCTTCTAGTCCAAGTGTTAATGCGCAGTCCAATTTTTAGTCTTAATTTAATTATTCCAGAGTTTATTTTCTTTTAGGTTTTTAGAGATCTTTTGAATAATGCCACTATATGTTTTGTTAGATTACGTTGAAGAATAATTGAAGTCAAAAGTTCAGACTATTTTGTACCGTTGTAAATCTTTGTGAATCAGTCCCGTGTTTTATCCAGCGGCAGTCTTAAGTTCTATACGAAAGATTTTATTTATATCAAATAATTGATATTATTTCACTTATTTCTTAATTATGTTGCTTTCCACAATCTTCCAAGTGTTTTTTTTTTGTTTGTTTAGACAACAATATTAATTTTTCGTTTAATTGTTGCTTTAATGACATTCTTCTTCAACATCTTGATGATTTTCTTCAAATCCTTCAAGGATGCGTGCCTGGTCAGCTGTTGGTAGCGCACCAACTGAGGCTGGTAATATGGTTGGACTCGCTGATAATTGGCTTGAACCAATGTCCTATTCATGCGCATTTCCTTGAATGATCTTAGAACACGGTTTATTGGGAAATCGGTCATCTTAGAGCCGCCTTCAAAACGCACACCACCCACAATTTAATGATACGCACACACACACTCACGCACACACACACACACAAAGTAAGAGAAGAAAACGAAGGCGATTCAGAGAGATTGAAGAGTTCACATTGCCGACGGCGAAGCTCTACGTCTGATGGTGCACCGGAGACTGGTGGGTGAGCTGCCGAAAAACACGCTGTGAGCCCAAAAACCCAAACCAGAAACACACCAACCACCACCATTGATCTGTCATATGGCGAGAATTTCCCAACTGCGCGGCGCGCATTCAATTGGAAAAGCAACAGAGCGAGTTTTTCCCCAAAGAAAACTGAGTGAGAATATTCCGTATTTGAGTGGGGAAATATTTGAGTGTTTTTCAGTTTGAGCTAATTTTGTATGTTTCATGAGTCATCAGTAGAAACAATCGAAATCTTATCATTTCTTTATAAATAACAACATCATTTCGAAGTATGCAACATTATGAACTTTCCACTGAGTCATGGTGAATTGGAACTTACTTAATCTACATACGAGTAACACCCATTTATTTGTATGATGACAACCATAGTTATAATGTTAATAGTACAAGAGACTAAAATAAATCGATATGTAAATATCAAATAGAATTTTGCAATTAGTGATAAGATTTTGGGAGCCTAACACAATAATTTTAGCTAAAGATTAGAGCTTGTTGTGAGTCTAAAACACATACTACAAGCTGGTTTTCCCTAATCTAGATGACAACAAAAAAATAAATCATATTCTAGAACTTATGGAAAGAGATACTTTAAAATCTAGTATAGATATTAATATTGATAACTTAATCTTGATATTATTTATCGAATTTAAATAGATTTTGGTGTTTCTTAAATTTTATACAACTTAATATTATTGAAATTATGGAAATATAACTTTATTGATGCTTAATTTATTGCTTAATTAATGCTGATCTTATTAATCAAATCCAAAAAGATTTTGGTAGATCTAAATATTTTTTAAGTTTTGTAGAACTTAATATTATTAATTTAATAGAAATATAACTTTATTATAACGCTTAATTTATTTTTTATCCTTCAAGATAAAATTAAATTTGAAATATAAAACAAATAAATATAATATCATTTACATAAAGTTGCTTAACTTAATTTTAATTTTTACAAGTAAATGTTAAAGTGTATAAAATGGTAAATAACATATCTTATCAGTATTATCTAACAGAAATTAATCTATGTATATTGATTTATATAATATATCCTTTGAAAATATATCTTTAAAAATCTCTCTCTCTCTCTCTCTCTCTTTTTGGCTTAAATGATTCCACCTTCGACAACTCAAATATCATGAAAATTCAATGGTAAATGTTATTGTTGTTTCACACAAGTTCAAAAACTTTTTCAGTTTCAGTTCAAGTTTCAAGTTCCTAATTGTTGTTGTTGCTTACACTACCAGATGTATGTATGTATTCATGCGTGTGTGAGTGTGTTGTACTCTACGCCTCACACAATTCGTAAAACTGGCGCAAAAGTTCATTAACATTCGACACATAAACTATTTTCGTGATTGTGCGTATGTGTGTGTGTGTGTGTGTCTGTCGACGTAAAAATTAAATAAAATAATACAAACACATTCGTATGTATGCATATGCGATCAATGCTCTCTGCTCTCTCTCTCTCTCTCTCTCTCTCTCTTTTTCGAGCTCGACGAAGGTAAAGAAACCAACAACAAACAAAAAGAAATACCAAAAATTTATCTATTTATGAGGTTAAAAGCACGAAAAAGCAAAGTACAATGAGCTCGGTCAATGATCGTTGAGACAAGCTCCAAATCTCCCCTCCCCGCGACTCCCCCTCCTCCCCTTCCTTCCTCTCACATTGACCGTGTCGTCGTGTTGCTTTGAAATTCTCGTTAGTTTCTTTTGAAATCGAGCTGTTTATACCGTTATTTTGTTGGGATAGCTCAGAAATAGAGCGCAACGAGCTTCAAAAAACTGGTATTTGAAAAGCACTGCACGGAGCTGAGGAGGCGGAGGGGAGGGAGTTTATGGAGTGTTGGATAGATCAGTAAAGCTTCTTGAATGATAAGACAATGAATGATAAGCAAGAGACAGAGAGAGAGAGAGAGAAAGATCTATGTATTTATATTTGTAATATACATACATACATATGTATTTTTTTGAGTTTTTTAAAAGATAAGAATTTCTTAAGTATTACTTATTAAAGTTATAGGAATGATATCGATTACTTACTTTGCGACTGTAATAACTCAAAAAACACAATATCTGAGTTAATAAAAATTTGAAAATTTTTAAACTCTAAATATTTCATAATTCTTGTTTTTTGATTCTTTACTTTAAACGCGTTTCCTAAAATATCGTATCACTGCGGACGGCAGTCCGCGCTAGTGACGAAAGCAGCACGAAGGGTGCGAATTTTAAGCTCTGAAAGTCTTGAAATATTAAATCTTGTAAAAAAAACCTTTTTACAAAGTAAAAATCTAGTCACGAAAACATTTCCATGCCCTAAGATTTCTCATATGGAATTTTTAATGAAGAATTATTTTAAAAAAAAATATAATTTGGCATAAACCTAATAATATTTCATGTTATATATTATGCTTTATTTTATGTGAATATCTAAAATATAAGTTTTTGTTTCAAATCAGCAACAGCTTTCAGGGAAATATACATACTTACATATGTATAGTATGTATAAAGACTAGACCAAGATCCTCAACACACCTACAAAAACAAATGTATCTACATATTTAAATATAAATATGTCTGCATGTATTATGTATCTGTATAAACAGTATCTGTATAAGCAGCTACAACTTGACAATGTTCACGCTGCTTTTTCGGTTTATTCTTGTTGTTTTTTTCGGAGGTCAATGAACATTTAAATAGAAGCAAATTGTAAGCTTTTCTCTCGCCGCGATTTGTTTACGTATTTTCTGGTTATTTGTCTAGCGTATCCATTACAACCAGTTGTTGTTGTTCCTCTTCTCTTTCTCTATTTTTGTTGCGCTTAATTTGCTACGGTCGCGATAAGATAGAATTCAGTACTCATTAAATTGTTGTTGTGTGATTTCTTATTTGTGCTTAGTTGGGGTAAAGTTTAAATGTGGGAAAACTACTCAATGAATTATTATTGCGGAAACACTTCAGGGACGCACTAAAAACTCTCATGACCGATAAGGAACTGATAAGCGAAACGCGTGACTTTCAGTAAGAAAAAAGTACGTGTATGTGTGTATTTGTGTTTGTGTGAGTACCGGATTCTTTACTCGATATGATTTTGGAAATACCCAAACAAGCTGGGCTTTTTTTAAATTCAACATCAAATTGTGCCTGGTATAAGAAATAAAAAAAAAAGTTATTTTAATCAAAATATTTAATTGAAAAAGACTTTAGGGTACATATAATTTTTGCCGCAAGGATGTTTTCCTAATGTCCACACAAAAAATTGCGAAGGTCTAGACGAAAACAGATTTACAAAAAACGTCAGCATTGAACACCTACACACGCCTATTATGAGAGTGCGTGTAAAACATACACACACACATACATACCTTTGTGTTTATGCAAGGCAGCGAGCGAGCAGAGCAAAGGAGAGAGGGCAAAAATCCAACAAATTATACGTAGGCAGCGGTTGGCCTAGGTCAAAACGACGTCACACCGGCAGCGACAGCGAGGCGACAGACGAGACGAAAGAGAGCTGCTGAGCATGAGAGTGAGAAAAAATGATGTTCTAATAGGCTACAAAAGGGGGTGGTGGGATGGCGTTGGGTGGCGCGTGCAAATGAAAAAATTAAAAACAACGTCTCAAATGTAGTATTGAACAACATGATGAGTTAACAGTTTGCGACAGATAGTCGCCAGCAGAATTATCAAATTGTGGCGTATTTTATCATTGTTTCCACAATTCTTGCGTTAGTTTGTGAAATTCAATATTTGCATGTCAAGGTATTGTGCGAAAGGAAATCAATGCGCAATTCAAGGCTGCAAAAAACAACCCTGTGTCAAGGAGAGTTTCACTTTCGCCACAAATGGCACAGCAGCGACAGCGGCCTCACATGCAAGCTTCCCTTTCATTTGGTAGCCTGTGTTGTCGTCTCCTTCAATCCGCCCACAACCCAGCCCAGCCTGCAATCATTAAAAACAGCAGCAGCAGCAGCAGCAACAACAACAAGCGACGTGATTACTCACTACACACTCACAAACTCATATATACTTGTGCACACGCACGCACACATAGGCAGTGAGAGTTGCTCGTTGCCCGCT